>JAEPRC010000219.1:0-58394 GCA_016758945.1 Mucor plumbeus
TTTACCTGACGTATTTATGAGCCTACCTAAAATAATTACAATTGATTGGGGAGGATTTATGTCGGATTTATAATAAAAATGTGCCATATGGACCTGTTGAGTGACCCTTGGCCCACTTTTTAAAAAACCGGTCCATGGACCACTCAACCGTCTCCATTAAGATATCTTTGGACCTGTTTATAAATAGTCTCAAATGGACCGGTGAACCGGTCCTTTGGACCACCCCGTTGCGCCGTAGTGGAAGGAATAATCGGCTTGAACCTTCGTTTTCCCGGTTTGGCCAGAGGTGTGTCCGAGGTACTTACCGAACCTACACTGACATTTGTTACAATGGTAATATAATCTCTTAATACTAAATAATAATTTTGATACCTGAATTTTTGAGCCAATGAAAAGTCAAGTATTTTGTATCTGAACGGAAATTGAAAAAATACATTTATCGTTTCTTTATATACAATTATAATATACAAATCTTCAATAAATCGAGCTTTCTTAAGTTAAAAATATTTTGGACTTTTACTTAATTGTCATTTTATCGCTGAGATTTTATATCAAGCAAGTAATTCAACAATATACAGTGACTCCCAAAACTGTCCCAGCGTTTGCTAGTTTTGAGTTCAGCATGCTTTTTAAGTACTACAAATATATTTAAATTACAAAGAATTCTATGTATTTCGAAAGATTAAATAGTTTTCTTTTATGTCAAGTTAAAAAAAAATTGAATTTTGTTCGTTATCTGAATTTATATCTGATCTGCGACAACATGTGCATTGGGACAGTTTTGAGAGGTATTAATGATTTTTACAAAATCTGTGATTACATAACTACAGCTTGGGTTATTATTCTAAATTTTTGACAATTACTATAAAAACCCTTAATTCAATAAACGGAATGAGAAATTTTTTTTTTGTATACTGATTTTCGCGCTTTGGCCTATTAAAAGTTAGCAAGAGAAAACTCCAAGTCAATAAGGAAAAGAGTGTCATCTGTCTTTTAAACAACAATAAATTAATGGTTTTTGTTGCGGAGATAATGTGCTTTAGTAAATTTATTGTGGAAATAATTAAAAAACGATGTTGCACAAGTCTGAATGCGTCTAAAGGAGGTTCACTTAAATTGCTTTCTAAGACTGATGAAAGTTTTTGCGTTCACTAAGCAACAAAACGACAGTCAATAATGCTGGTAATATATTTAAAATGCTTGAAACCGGTGTCGGAGCTAAATTGAACCAAAAAATTCTTTGAAAAGCACTCCGTAGGGAGTATTTAAGTGCGATTATTAACAATAATTTTTTTTCGTTGTCTAGGCCTAATACCAAGAAGCGATTAAATTGGTGTATTTAAAGAAGTAATTGGATTTCCAACGATTAAAAAAGGGTAGTTTGGCCAGATAAAACCAATAGTAACTGGTTAAACTCAGTTGGTAGAAGCTAGATTTAAATTAGAGACAATGAGAGCTTGAAACCTAACCTTGTGGATATAGCGGCTGAAAGTGGCAGTGAGAGTGTCATGCTTTGGATCACCGCTACGTATGCTGGAGTTGGTCGGTTATGCAAAATTAAAGTCATTATAGATTGAAATTTGCATAAAAAAAATTTGGAAGAAATTTTGAAGCGAAATATCAATTATCCTGGGACAAACTTAGGCCTTTGTCATGATCAGATCATTTTTAGCATATCAATATCCTAAAACATATGTCCAATTTAGTCAGTAAATATCCATTGGATCGATACTATGAGGTTATAAATTAATCTCCGCAATTAAATGACTTAAATATGATTGAAAATACCTAAATTTTATTGAAGATGAGGCTTAATAGTCATAAAACAGCACCCAAAGGAATCTTTGATCTTTCGTAGCGTGTAACCGAAGCTTGGTACAACACAATCAAACAAGAGGAGTGTCAAAAGGTTATAGATAGCATGCTAAATTGTATAAAACAATGCTTGGAAAGAAATGGTCTTTGGACGGACTATTAAATAGGAATATATTTTTCCACCTTTAGCTCTCAAAACTTTCCCAGTTACTACAACTATTACAATTAGACATTTCTCCGAACAGACAATAAAATTTACATTGTTTTTAGCTTTATATAAAAGAAAATTATTTTGTCTTCCGAAATATATAAAATATGTCGTAACTTAAATATATTCGTTGTACCTAAAAATTATGCTAAACTCAAAACTAGCAAACACTGGAACAGTTTTGGGAGCCACTGTATGTACACTCATGTCTTTTTATTATTTGTAAATTAGTTCTTTAGGAATATCTTCTATTTCATATGCTGGGCCATAGTCAGTGTAGTAATGTATGAATATAATTTAATAAGCTTACTGTCTAAAATCAACTTTCATTTTAACTGATAATTTCTATTTTGACATAGTCATTCTGCATTTAACTAGGAGCATTTTACATAAACACAAGCTATATTGCTGTAGATTCAATGTAATATGACTCAAGGTAGGTGATGTCGTCTCCATAATCTTTTATTGTAATAAAAATACTTCAGCCTTTGCATCTTATATATTGATGATATTATTACTACATTACTACAACTATTTTAGTAAAAGCGTTTTAATATACAACCATAATATAATGGCCCATTAATAGGAGAAACATAAATCTAGCAAAAATTTTAATAAAGCCCATACGCTATTTATGAAGATATTTCTATTAAAAGCGTACAAAAACGCAACTTTAATGGACTGTAACTCGAGATAGCAACCGTTTAAGTACAAACTTTTAAGCCAAAAATAATTCTTTCATTTAGTTTTATTATATCTTATTATAAAATCTATCTCGAAAAATTTCGGATTTTTTCCTTGTCTACCCTCGTCCAAAATTTAGATTTTTCGAAAAAAGCTAATAACTTTATTAAAAATAGCGCTAGAGTGACAAATTGTTGTGTCAATATCTATATCAAGGTCGCACATCCAATGTTCCAGTCTATAATCGGTATTATAGTAGATTAAAGTGTATTCACATGATCTACATCATGTTCTCCACGTTGTTCCACAGCATATCCTTAGGATATTAAATCTAGTATTAGTTATAATGAAAGTATATAAATACATCCTCTGGATGTATCGTTAATAAAAAGTGTAATATTTTGGCAAGATTATTTCTATTGACCCTTTTGACATTTTACAAATAACCTCTCAAATAATAGATATTTTTTTGCTTTATTTGTTTGTAACACTAACATTAAAATTTTGTTACAAAAGTGTTTTAAAAATCACTAAAAACTAATCTTTATGTTGTTGCTTTTTTTTGCAAAATTTTTAGTTAGAAAAGTTTTCAATAAAAATATGGCTAAATGCAAAATTAAATTTCATGCTTAGTTTATTTAATAAAGTTAGTCATGTTACTACGCACTTTCGCTGTCAATTTTGCATTTTAAAAACTTAGAATTTTTTTTATCAATTTTGTATCATCACACAATTTTAGATTTAAACTACCGCCACACCTGAAATGTATAAAATTAAAAAAGAATTCGTCCAAATTGTTATTTTTTGCAATGTATTGGTATGTAGGGTATGTCTAAAGTAGGAAATACAGGAGTAACGAATGGAGTAACTCATTGTAGATTGAAACAAAGTAGTAAAATAATGTTGCAATTCAAATAATTGTGTTATGTCAATAGTCAATATACTGTGAGGGAAAAAGCCCTTCCAGTGTTTTAAGAAATTGCACTTTATTACATTTTCTATATTGCTATATGCTCTAAACAATGTTCTGAAAGTTATAAAAAAGCAACTTTTAAGGGCTTTTAAATGGTATAACACGTTAGCTAATAGCATAAAAATTGAATGACTTGGGGGCTGATGGCAAAGTGAGATATGTCTATTTTCGTATGTGAGATATCAAAACAAATATATATGGCGTCTTAACTTTCAATTAAAGTGTCCGATGATTCTAAAATTTTACATTAAAGATGCTATAGGTAGTAATTGTTTGAGGAACGCTCAAAAAGTATAAATAGCCAAGCATTTTTGCTCACCTTCCCTTTCATCATAACATAATATTTTCTTCATCCTTTCTTTCAATATGGTTTGTCCTATTCCCACCGAGGTCCAAAACTCTATTAAGTTGTTACTTATTGAAGGTCACTCTTACTCTATCATTCAAAAACTGCATCCAAATGTAGGATTAAGTACACTTTCCCCGTATAAAAGGAAGTTTTTAGGTGATTCCACATCACCCAAAGGTAGAAAACAAAGCAAAATCAGTATACAGACTCAGAACTACATAGCCAGAAATCTCTAAAACGGTAGTCTTAATGGCCCCAAAGGTGTGCAAAGCTATCTGTTGACTCTTGGAGTTGAGATGTTGTCACTGAGAGACATTAGATACCTACTTAAGTCAGAAGGTCATAAAGCTAAAAGGAAGGTCAAAACTAATTTCGTCAATGCTACCAACAAGAAAAAGGGTATTGCCTGAGCCAAAAAACACCAACATTATACTATAGACGACTGGTGTAAATGGGTTTCTCTGACGAGACCAGAATTAATATGTGGGGCTCAGATGGAAAATTCTACTACTGGACGGAAGGTGCCACTAAGCTACTGCCTCACCAGATTGAGTCCCGAGTTCAAGGGGACCTCATAACTGCGGAAGGATCTGGATATGGCTCTACCATTACTGAAGGAAATGCCAACACAGAGGTTTACATCGATATTTTTCAGACATCTTTGTTAGATAACTTGGAGTACTATGGGCTGGATAGGAAGAGCTTCCAATTTCAGCAGGACAATGCCACTCCATATACTTCCGTTCCTATTAAGCAATAATTTCAACTCCAGGGGTTCTCCCTAAAGTTCGTTCTTGACTGGCCACCTCAAAGTTCGGACTTAAACCCTATAGAACACGTTTGGAACCAACTGAAACGTCGTCTGAATGCATATCCGACTAGAGCCACCAGCATTGCCGAACTAGAGGCTAGAAGCCACCAAGAATGATATACATTTACTAAGGAGGAATGCCTTAAGTATATATTGTAGATAGCATACCAAACAGAATTAGACCTGTCATCAGGAGTAAGGGTGGTCCAACTAGATATTGAGGTTTTTCTTATATTTAATAGATATCGAAATTTTAAATTTACGTGCTGCAAAATAAAGCTTGAAATTGGGCAATAGTTTTAATAAGCAATATACCATTTAAGAGCTACACTTTCGGGTTAAAATTTGGTACTAAAAACATGTAAAAATATTAGATATTGACAGAGATATGAATTCATATACAAAATTTCTTAAAACATTGGAAGGATTATTTTCCTCACAGTAACTCTCACATCCAAGGCCTCAGTCTATGGTTGGTGTTATAGTAGACCAATACATCTACATTAATTTGCATCATATTTTTATATAGTAAAACCTTCGTAATAGTTATAATGAGTGTGTATAAATACACCTAAAGGGTTTATTGGTAATAAAAGTGTAATATTTTGGCAAGATTGTTTATACAGATTCTTTTGGAATTTCAATTAAATTTAAATAAAGTTCAAATAAATACTCTTTTAAAGAACATCGATGGGTTTGTGGTCACATCGAATTTAAAGCTTTAAAAATTTGGAAACTTTGAATTCGCATAACTTTTCGAAATATTTGACGTACAGTAAATAATGATGCTTTGTGCAAAAAAAGCTTGTAATTAGCCAAGCAAAAGGAATTTATATTTGAAGTACTCTTTTTTAATTTTTCAGTAATCGGCTTTCCAGTCAATATCTAAGATGCTCTTATTTTAGCATAACCATCATGTGCTTTGAGAGCATACATATTGTATTTCATTAAGTTTCAAACTTTATCGACTTCTATAAACAATTAATAGATAATACAATCCAATGATTAACGATTAACCATTTAGAACACAAAAAAAAAACATTTCTGAAATCGGATATAAGTGAAACGTCTAGTTTATTATTTCTCAATCAATTAACCGAAAGGCTCGGACCACTCAAATTATGTCACCATACTCTTTAACCTCAGCGGTTAATCATTCAAGTAGCTGTCATGATATATCAAATCACAATCCAGGCACAACAAGCACAGCATTGAAACAAGGCAACTCACAAGCTCTACAATTACGGCTTAATTATGATTGATTAACATCAATTCATAAATTACTCTCAAAGAGATCTAATAGTTCAATATCGCTCTTAACTGTATCTTAGGAACTCCATACTAAATCATTATAAAAGGCAATACTTTTATATCTAAATACACGTTATCTTTGTTTGGAACATAGACTGCGTCGGGTGCACTTAATAACATATAGCACCATCAATAGTAGAAGTCCTCAAATAAGTATTAGCTGGTTATAATTCTTAGAGTGAGAAGAATGAGGTTATAATGATGCATTGTAAGTTTATTTCATTTAGTTATGTTACATGAAGGCTGTAATGAAATCGTGTAGTACGAATTTGTTAGATGAGACAATCACGAATTTGTCCTTGAAATTCGAGTTGAGTTATTTATTTGTAAAGATGATCTACTCTCTAAATTTAGTCAGGCATGAATACTCTGGATACTTTGCTTGGTGCAATGCTATCTCTATCAAAACTGGTTTGGCCAATCTGTTATAGAATCTGACACTTATTTCACATTTTCAAAAAATTATAAATACCCTGTTCCTTAATGCTTGTTAAAAAGTTCATCATCTTATTTTGATACAAAAATATATTCAATAAATATACCTAGTTTTAACTTTATTTTCTAGTATTTTTATTCTGTATATATAAACAATCTTGTTTTTATTGTACAGTTGAAAAACTGATTAATTACGCATTCTTTTAATTGTGCTCTTTTTTAAGTATATGATCGCACATACGATTATTATACAACAATTTATTTGTTTCTTTACGTAAGATTGTTATAAAGTTATATCTTTCCAATAACATCCTCATGTAAAATGGTTTTTGCAGTCAATTTAATAGTAGTTTTTTCAGAAAAGTTGTAGTCTATACCTCATTTTACACCTTTTTTTCAGGTGCACAGTAATCTACTATGAATGCAATTTGGCAATAATCTTCTCAATACACTATAGTAGGTTGTGAAAATTACCCTCTAATTGAATAGCTATGTATGAAATGTATACTACCCACTTTTTGTAAATTGGAGAAGTCATTTGGATTGAAATTCGGCAAAATAGAGTTTCTATTGTTTTCTGCTTTTTATTATCGTAAAAAATAGGCTTCAGATGGGATTCATATAGCTTTCGAAGTTTTCGCCCAATATTAAGTATAATTATGTCAAATTTTATATATTTTAACAAATATGTATACCTTCCTTCAATGGGCTATTGATATCTGCCTAAAAATGAAAAAGTTAATAGTAAAGTATAGATACACTAGCTCAACATTGTCCATAATTGACCTAGTATTGGTTGGAAACTACTTTAAATTTTATTTCAGTGAACAAGATTAATTTTTCGATAGAATAATTAAAATTATAGTTAAAATTACAACTCAAATAAACATCATAACTGAGTTCCAAAATCGATTTGACACCACGGGGAAAAAGATGTAAAATGAGATATGAACTACAACTTTTCTGGAAGAAATGCTATGATACTCACTGCAAAGACTGTTTTATATGAAGATTTTATTGGAAAGATATAGCTTTATAATAATTTTACGTAAAAAAACAAATAATTGCAAATTTTGAAATTGCCATTTTTGCGTTTTTTCTCATAGTGTGAAAAATCGATCAAAAAATGATTCAGAAAACAAAATTGTCTAATGGTTCCTAAAATGTAAGTTAAGTTGAACTCCATAATAATAAACAGTTTTTGTACAGTTTTAAATTCTGCATCTATCTAAATAATATCTGGGCAAATGTTTTACTTTAAATTCTATGAGAAATACAGATAAAATTTCAAAGGTTTTTTTGAAGATACACGCCACTTTTTATATGCGTACTTTAAATTTAAATACCTGTTAAAATGCGCGGCAAAATTATCTATCGATCTAGCTATTGATGAACGTTTTCGTTACATTTTTTGTAGAGAAAACAAGGTTTTTGTCGACTTTTTTTTTTTTTTTTTTCAAATCCAAAATTTACAACGAGGGTATACTCGTCTTTTTTGAGAGCAAAATTGAAGATAATTTTTTTTACGTATTTTTGAGGATATCTCTATGAAAAATTGGTATTTCTAAAAAAAGCTTAATTGAGCCTGATATAGCTCAGTGAGCTCTATAACAAGAATAAAAAACAACTGATGCTCAATATAACTAATGTTTTGAAATTTACTACAAAATATATCAAAGAAGAAAAAACAAAAAGTGTTCAGAGTTTTTTCATACTTAAACATGTTATAAAGAGCTTCAAAACAAGCAAGCTTTATTATTAAAAAGCGCTAGTATAGCTTAGTTGTTTGGAGAGAAATAAAAGCTCAAAGTTTCTAATTTTAGACGTGAAATACGTGCAAAATCTGAAACATTAGCCATGAAAAAGCTATACTAACTGCAAAAAATAGGATATTTCAGAATTCTCATTTTTGGATTAAAGTTAAACATCTCAGGTACAACGACATGTATATTTTTATGCTATTTTTTAGTAGGAAAAAAGGTTAAGCAGAGATGAAAAATGAGAACTAATTTTTAATAAATTTCAAGTCTTTTTGAGCTTTTCGTAAGAGATAAAATAGATTTAAGAATAGGTATCATAATGCAGTTGATTAATATATAATTAAAGGCGCTTAAGACATGTCTCAAAAGATGTTTAGTACGGAGTTAATATTTAAAAAGAGGGCACGCTCCGATTTTAAAAATTGACAGCGTTTAAAAATGATTTTTTGAAAATTTGATTTCTCTACAGTGGGTGTTTACAAATAGTTTATATAAATCTGTTCTAACATAAAAAGCAGACATTTTAATGTGGAATGAGCAAGCAAGATGTTGTAGCAAGCCAACGACTCATCATTTATTGAGCGTACCAAAAAAAAAAACAGAATTTCAATAATGGAACAAATCAATATCAAACTTTCTTAATTGATTTAAAATTTAAAATTCAAAACTTTATAAAAAATCATTTAGACAGGATGAATTATATGCAAATTGTAGTATCTTGGTTGCACATCCATATTTGATTTACTGTATTTTATAGAAAAGACGGCAGCTAATGGCTATATTTCTATCGTATAAATTTTGATAACCAAAATATTTACACCGATGAATGCAAAATATCTTTTCAAATAGTTGTACTATTTTTTTTTTTGAATAAAACTAATTGCTATATATTTATGAGTACCCCATATACACTCTCAAAATCGGTTAATATACTGAAAATCAAGCTTTGTGAGCATGAAACACTCAAATTTGCTGCATAATTGAGAATGAACATGCAGATATCACCTAGATTTTGAAGGGAAAAACCGTCCAGTTGTGCTGTCACAGTTGCTTTCCTTTTTGTGGTTTTTTTTTTTAAATAAAATTGAAAATATTTTAGCTAGGAAACGCTTTAGTTTTATCAACTCTCGTTAGCGAATATCATTTTTGAATCAAGAAAATCCTAAAAAATGATAGACTCGGACATAATTATGACTACTGCAACTGAAGTTACAGAATCTAATGTTTTTAATCCACTTGCATTTGATTTCATCAAAGCTGTCAGTCAGCTGTCAACCCTTATAGGCAGTACAACATTTGGTAGTGTAGACCTTGAATTACTTCATGGGGCCACTACTTCAACACCCAAAACTCAATTGCTCGATACAGTCTCAAAAGTTATGCTCAAACCTGAATGGACACTCAGTGTTGTTCGCTTATTTAGACCCATTGTTATCGATCTTGTTGCTCGTTGGACTTTACCCGGTTTTACTAATTTCTTAGACTCTGCTCCTGCATCGCCTAATGCAAACAGAACTGTATATAAAATTGAATTAGTTGCAAAGGCCATTAGTGTTGTGCTTCCTATTGTGCCTCAAGTGAAAAGGTATTTATCAGACAGATTATGTAAAACTTTTTTGCCATTGTTAAACTGATATTTGATATTTATTGATTATAGCTTGGCTGTAACATACTTTACCCATTCAACCTCCTTATTCGAGAGACTGAACCATTTAAATAATTATAGAGAATTAGAGGTATTATAAGTTAGATGAAACGAAGGTCTTTTATTGATTATTAACATTTTCAAAAAAAAAAGGTTACATCTTCTTTGACAGCTGAATTACAAGATTTACTGTTAACTACATATCGATTACTTGGATTTTCAACATCAACATTTATATCCCTTTGGAATTGGGGTCCGTTGGTTCAATTACTTCAATTCCAAAGCCCTTGCATTCGCTATATAACTGTTTTATGTCTCAGTAAAGTTTATGGATTAAGCGATGCCCAGATCAAGAGTTTATTGACATCTGTCGTTGGAGCCGGACACTCCTTGGATGAGTCTGATGAACCTCTTTTTACCACAATTGACGGAAATCGTGTGGATCTTAGATTCTTAAGGTACAGCTTACATATTATTAATTAATTATATATATATATATATAAAGTGATATTAATCATTAAATGTATATAGCTTGTGGGAACAACAGCAACTAGCAGATGCTCAAATTTCTCTCTTACATAATAATTATGATTTGGAAAATGAACAACATGAATTATCGGAAAATGATTTATGTTTATTAACATGCAACTTGTGCGGCGTATTAATTCCTAAAACAGCTTCTTTGGATAAGGAAGAAAGTGTCAAGCATTTTTACGACCCTAAGCTTGTATTAACAAACACTACATCAAAAAATTTGCATGCTGTCAGTCTTGCATTATCAATTGGCGCACCGACATTATTAGAAGGTGTTACTGGCGCAGGTAAAACTGCACTTATCGAGGAACTTGCTAGTAGAACTGGAAGAGGAGCAGAATTAGTAAAGATTCATTTGGGCGATCAGACTGATCCCAAAGTATTATTGGGTACATATGTATCTACTTCAACACCTGGTTCATTCCGCTGGCAGGCTGGTGTATTGACAACAGCGGTATTAGAGGGAAGATGGGTTTTGATTGAGGATATTGATTTAGCTCCTGCCGAAGTTTTATCCGTGCTTTTGCCTTTATTAGAAACTAGACATTTATTTATTCCATCTCGAGGTGAAAAGATTAAAGCTAAAGAAGGTTTTCAACTATTTGGTACTAGATCATTTGTACCTACTCGATCTGGAAAGGGTATGAGTTCTAGAGGAGGTGAATTAATGACAGGCGCTAATTTATGGACTCGAGTACATGTCGAACCTTTATCCGTACAAGAATTGGAAACAGTTGTTCGCCAAAAGTTTATTCATATTGGTGATTTTGCCACACATGTCATGACACTCTTTCAAACCGTTGTAGGCATGTATCAAGACCCTAATTTCTCTACCTTGGCTTCTTCTACTATGGGTAGATTTCTTTCTACTAGAGATTTAATGAAATGGTGTCATCGTGTTGATATTTTAATTGGAGAGAAATTAAATGATAATACAGAAGTTGGCATGGATTTAGCTCTTCGTCAAGATTTATTCAGTGAAGCTAATGATTGTTTCTGTGGTATGATTCCTGATTATAATGTTTGGATGACAGTATTAGAAAATCTCGGAAGACCTCTTCAAATTTCAGAAGAATTAGTACGCAATTATGTTGATCAATACAAACCAGTTTTGGAAATTGATGAATCAACTATCCGTATTGGCCGTGTCAACCTTTCATCTATTGCTGCTAGTGGTAAACAAAAGCAAAAACAAGCCCTTATTAAAAGAGAAAAGAAAAGACCTTTTGCTACTACAGGACATGCATTGCGTTTAATGGAAAGAATTGCTGTTTGTATTCATTTGACTGAACCTGTTTTATTAGTTGGTGAAACAGGTACAGGTAAAACTACTGTTGTTCAACATCTGGCCGACATGATTCATCAAAATTTGATTGTTGTCAATTTATCTCAACAATCTGATAGTTCTGATCTTTTGGGTGGTTTTAAGCCTGTAGATGGAAAAGTTTTAGCTATCCCAATGAAAGAAGAGTTTGAGAGATTGTTTGAAAAGACATTTTCTGTAAAGAAGAATGGCAAATTTTTGGAAATGGTTAGAAAGACTTTTATTCATCAGAAATGGCCCAACTTTGTAACACTCCTTAAGCAAGCTGTCAAAATGTCACAACAAAAATTTGAAGCTGAACAAAATGCTGAAAGTAAAAGAGTTTCTTCACCTACTCTTCGTAATGCATGGAAGACATTTACTAAAAAAGTTGAAGAATTTGAGGTACAACAAGTTCAATCACAAAATAAATTTGTCTTCAATTTCATGGAAGGCTCTCTTGTTAAAGCTGTCCGTCAAGGTGATTGGATTTTACTTGATGAAATCAATTTAGCTACTACTGAAACTCTTGAATGTCTATCTGGTTTGCTTCAAGATGCTCATGGCTCTCTTTTATTGACTGAAAAGGGTGATGTTGAACCCATTAAACGCCATCCTAACTTCCGTCTCTTTGCATGTATGAATCCTGCTACCGATGTCGGTAAGCGAGATTTACCTCCAGGTCTTCGTAATAGATTTACAGAATTCTATGTACATCCTCCTGATAATCGTTACGATGATCTCTTACAAATTGTTAAACAATATATTGCTGGTATTGCTTCTGGTGATGAGAGGTCTTATGATGATGTAGCTGAATTTTATATGAATGCAAAGAAATTAGCCGCTGAACATAAGCTTGTAGATGGTGCTAATCAACGCCCTCATTTTAGTATGCGTACGCTAGCTCGTGCTCTTACATATGTTACTCAAATTTTCCCAGTATATGGTTTAAGACGCTCTCTTTACGAAGGTTTTTGTATGACATTCTTAACTCAACTTGATAAAGAAAGTGAAGTATTAATGAGAGATCTTATCTTTAAGACTATTTTACGTGGTGTTCAAAACCCTAAAAACCTTATTACTCAAATTCCTCGTCAACCTCATGAAGATTTTATACAATTTGGTTATTTCTGGCTACAACAAGGTCAATTCCCACCTGAAGATGATACTCGTTATATCTTGACAAACTCTGTAGAAACAAAACTTTATAATCTTGCTCGAGTTATCATGTCTAGAAAATTCCCTGTACTAATCCAGGGCCCCACATCTGCTGGTAAAACATCCATGGTAGAATACATGGCAAAGAAGACAGGCCACAGATTTGTTCGTATTAACAATCATGAACATACTGATCTTCAAGAGTATCTTGGTACTTATGTCTCAAATAATGAAGGTAAACTTATCTTTCAAGAAGGTGTTTTGGTTGAAGCCCTTCGTAATGGTTACTGGATTGTTCTCGATGAACTCAATTTGGCTCCTTCTGATGTCTTGGAAGCATTGAATCGTTTGCTCGATGATAACAGAGAATTATTGATACCCGAAACACAAGAAATTGTGAAGCCTCATCCTCATTTCATGCTTTTTGCTACCCAAAATCCTGCTGGTCTCTATGGTGGTCGTAAGGCATTGTCTAGAGCTTTCCGTAATCGTTTCCTTGAACTTCATTTTGATGATATCCCCGAAGATGAATTGGAAACTATTTTATCTAAGCGTTGTGCCATTGCTCCTTCATATTGTAAGAAACTTGTAAAGGTGTACAAAGAATTGATGGAACGTAGACAAAGTACTCGTATTTTTGAACAAAAACATGGCTTTATTACATTGCGTGATCTTTTCCGTTGGGCTGGTCGTGATCCTCAGGGATATCAAGAATTAGCTGAAAATGGTTATATGCTTTTAGCTGAAAGATGTCGTAAAGATGAAGAAAAGAAGGTTGTGAAGCAAGTTCTTGAACAAGTAATGAAGGTCAAGCTTTCCGAAGATACAATGTACGATTGTAATAATTTAGAAGAATTTGCCATCTATGATCGTATGCTTAAAGATCATGCTGCAAAAACTGGTGAAGATACTAAGCTTGTTTGGACAAAGGCAATGCGTCGTTTGTTTAATCTTGTAGCTCGTTGTCTTCAACACAATGAGCCTGTTTTACTTGTTGGTGAAACTGGTTGTGGTAAAACTACAGTCTGTCAAATGCTTGCTGAAACTTATAACCGTGAACTTCATATTGTGAATTGTCATCAAAATACAGAAACTGGTGATTTGCTTGGTGGTCAACGTCCCGTTCGTAATAGAGAGGCAAACGAAGATCCTGAGAAACAGCAGCAACTCTTTGAATGGCATGATGGTCCTCTTGTTCAAGCTATGAAGGATGGCCACTTATTCTTACTCGATGAAATTTCTCTTGCTGATGATTCTGTTCTCGAAAGATTAAATTCAGTTCTTGAACCTAGTCGCCTTTTAGTGCTTGCCGAAAAGGGTGGCAAACATGTAGAAGAGCTTTATGGTGCTACCAACTTTCAATTTTTGGCTACTATGAATCCTGGTGGTGACTATGGTAAAAAAGAACTCTCACCTGCATTGAGAAATCGTTTCACTGAAATTTGGGTGCCTTCTGTTACTGATAGAGATGATCTTATCAAGATTATTGATGAACAAATGACAGATCCTACTTTAACTGGTTATAGTACCAAGATGCTTGATTTTATTTCATGGTATACTCAAGCCATTGGCCAAAGTCGTACTGTTGTATCACTTCGTGATATTCTTTCTTGGGTCAAATTCATCAATGTTGCTGTAGATTCTGGCCTTAATGCTGAACTCAGTTTTGCTCATGGTGGATGTATTGTTTTACTCGATGGTTTAGGTTCTCATGGTTCATCTGGTTCATTTTTATCTGGTCCTTTACTAAAAGAATTCAGATTGAAATGTCTTCGCCATCTTTCTGGTAAACCTAATGCGACCGAGCTTGAAATATTGGGTGAAACTAAAGATAAGGTTCAAACTGCTGGTGATAAGTTTGCTATTGGTCCATTCCAAATCCCTCGTGGTCAATTAGCCAAAACTGATATCAAGTTTACATTGTTGGCTCCTACAACTGCTGACAATGCTATGAGAGTTATTCGATCCATGCAACTCAAGAAACCTATTTTACTTGAGGGTAGTCCTGGTGTTGGTAAAACTAGTTTAGTTTCTGCACTAGCTGCTGCATCTGGCCATAATTTGGTTCGTATCAATTTGTCTGAACAAACTGATTTAATGGATCTTTTTGGTTCAGATCTCCCAGTTGAAGGCGGTAATAGTGGTGAATTTGCTTGGAGAGATGCTCCATTTTTACAAGCTATGAAAGCTGGTGATTGGGTTTTGCTTGATGAATTGAATTTAGCATCACAATCTGTATTGGAAGGTCTTAATTCTTGTTTGGATCATCGTGGTGCAGTTTATATTCCTGAACTTGATAGAGAGTTCTTCTGTGCTAAAGAATTCCGTGTATTTGGTGCTCAAAATCCTCTTCAACAAGGTGGTGGTCGTAAGGGTTTACCTAAATCTTTTGTCAATCGTTTTACTCAAGTCTATGTCGAGCAACTGACTTCTGATGATCTTTTGTTTATTTGTTCTCATTTGTTTTCTGAATTTGAACCTAGTACAATGGCAAAAATGATTGATTTCAATAACAAAATGTATGAAGAAACCATGATTCGTTGTAGTTTCGGTCGTAAGGGTAGTCCTTGGGAATTCAATTTGCGTGATGTGTTCCGTTGGTTAGAGTTAATGCAAAAGGATAATGTTATTGATCCTGCTGAATATCTTGATATTATCTATATGCAACGTATGCGTACTCATGATGACCGTGTACAAATTGTGCAATTGTATGAATCTGTATTCAATGTCAAATATGATCGCCCTGTAAAGCCTCATTATGAGGTTACTGCTACATCTTTCAATGTAGGCCATTCTCGTTTACCTAGAAAGCAAACAGGTAGTTCTATTGATGTGTTTGAGCATGAAGATCATGTTCTTCAGTCCTTTTTATCTCCTCTTGAGTCTCTTATCAAATGTGTTGAATCATCATGGATGGCTATTGTAACGGGCCCCTCTGCATCCGGTAAAACATCTCTTGTTCGTCTTTTGAGTAAGATGACAGGTAATCGTCTGGAAGAATTTGCAATGAATAACAGTGTTGATACCATGGAACTTCTTGGTGGTTTTGAACAGGTTGATTTAAATCGTCATCGTCAAGTTGTTATGGATACTCTTCATCAAATGATTAGTCATGCTTCCAAGAATTTGTTGATGTATTTTGCTACACTAGCCTCTGAAAGTGAACAATATGGCACTGTTTTACAACTTATCCGTCAACTTAATGACTCTTGGTATGCCCTTGAGAGCAAACAACAAATGCAACTCATGTCTGCTGATCCAGAATCTGGGGAATTGGATTATACTTTGGTATCAAATGTTGTCAGTTGCTTGAATTCTGCTTCTGTAATTGATCAAGATGCTCAAGCATCCATTGAGGCTGTTTCACTTTTGATTCAAAATCTTCAAAAGCTTGAAAAGGATACTGTTGCTGGTAAATTTGAATGGATTGATGGCCTCTTGATTAATGCTCTTGAAAAGGGTTACTGGCTTCTTATTGATAATGCTAATATGTGTAATCCCTCAGTTCTCGATCGTTTGAATCCTCTTTTCGAAAACGATGGTGTTCTTATGGTCAATGAGCGTGGTCTTGTTGATGGTACAGTAAAAGTCATAAAACCCCACCCCAATTTCCGTATGTTTATGACAGTTGATCCTCAAAATGGCGAACTTTCTCGTGCCATGAGAAATCGTGGTATTGAAATTTCTCTTGTTGATTCCAACTGGAATAAGAATCCAGAAGATGTAACCAAGCTTGCTAATTCCCTTGGTGTTCGTGGCCCTAAATTGCCAATGCTTTTGAATGCATTGCAAGGAGAGGCTACTACTCAACGCAAACAATTTGTCAAAGCAGAGAATGTCCGTGATTACTTATTATTTGCTACATATTTGGTCGAACGTTTACAACGTGGTCAATCTCTTAAGGTTGCTTTCAAAGAGTCTTTCTTCCAAGTATTTGTTGATATTAAGGAAGCTCCTGAAGTACTTGTTTCTTTACTTGAATCTAATATCGACGATGATTTATTGCAAACTATGCTTTCTCCTACTAATTCACCTTTCCTTATTGGTGGTCAATTGCTCCAAGAAGACTCTGTGCTTGCTACAATCGCCCTTCAAGGTGCTTATTTAATTTACTTGTTGCAAACCCTTGATTCTGAAGATCCAGAATCTGCCAAAAAGATTGAAATTGCTGGTGACTATTTCCTGGAACATTTGTCTTATCAAGATTATGGTGTTCGTCTTCGCTGGTTAGGCTACATGTCTCAACAAGCGGTGTCTATTAAATCTACTATCTTGGAACGTTTAGGTTATATTATGAAAGAAGTTTATGCTCATCCTATGTTTATTGAACTTTCAAAGATTCAATCTGAATTGAAAGAGGGTATTAAGTCTAATGCCGCAGTTTTAGGATATACTCGTAGTGCATATTATTTGCTCATCAGATTGCATAAGCAAGAATTTGCTGATAAAAATATGCGCAATGCTACTCAACGTCTCAAGATTAACAATTTAACATCTCTTCAACAATCTTATTGCTTCCAAGAAGGTCGTTTAAGTGAAAGTCAGTTGTTACATCCAGTTGTTTCCAAGCTCTACCCATTCTTTGAATCTGTCAAATTTGCTTTTGCTACTTGGATTAATCAAGGCTATTATCACGCTTGCCCTCCTTCTACATTCGAAGTTTTCAATAAGATTCTTGATGCTAGAGATTATGCTTGGAATCTTACTCAATTGCAAAGCCTTAGTTTGGATAATTTGTTGATTATTTTAAGAATTATTAAGGATCTTATGTCTACTGATGGTGTAAAATGTGCTCAAATGGACCCTGTATTCGTTCACATTGAAAATATCATGTCTGGTTTTGACTTTAATACTAGTAGGTCTATGAAAGCGTTGTGGAAATACTTTTGCCCATCCACTTTATCAACTGAATCTTTACATGAATTGGAACATGAATTACACAAAATCAATGCAACCATGAACTCTTACAAGTATGATTCGGAAGAAACCCTTGAACCTAAATCCCTTGTTTTGCGTGCCAAGATAGAAGCAAAGGAAGCATTAGTTGAAGGCATTGCTACCTTGTATGCTGTTGATGAAAATGATACAGAAAACGCTGAAAAAGTAATGAAATCCCTTGGTAAATTACCTGAATATATCAATCGCGAGCTTGAATCATCCATGCCCAATGAAGCTTCTATCAGAAGAGACACATACTGGGATACTGCTTTGATTCCTTTGTATGATTACACTAGTGTTGTAGCTGAAATGGACTTAATTGCTAATTTATATAATGCCGCCTGTGATGCTTCTGATATGGCTACTATGGAAACATTGGTTGAACAAATGCTTAAGTTTAGAAAGTTTGCTTTCGATAAAACATCTCGTCCTCCTCTTGATATGGTCCCTTATCAACGTATGATTTGGTTCTTGGATTCTGGAAATATTACTAATATTTCTACTGCTCTTCCTGGTATGGTTCAAGATGCAGCTTATACTTATCATCAACGTTTATGGCGCTCTAGCATGTTCCAAAAGAATCTCTTCCAGTTAACTCCATCAGAGGAAGAAGTTGTAAGTATTTAACAATTTAATGTCTATTTACCATATTAACTAATTTTATCATAGGAACTTGGTATTACCGAAGGCTCCCTTAGTCTTTTTGAGAGTGTAGAAACACTTGCTTGTTTGAATATTCTTAGTTCTGTTGAAAAGATGCCTGCGGATGCTTATGAAAATGCCCTTAAGCAATTGAAAAATTTGAAGTATTTCTTGACATCTAATGCTAATTTGAAGGACAAGAAATCACTTGAAGTAGTAATGCTTATTGCCATGGCTCGTCAGGTAGAGTTGATATACGTTTAATCATTGTAATATGTACTAACTCTTTTCTTTTATAGCTTTTGAATGCATCTGCAGAAGTGATTCCCAAAAATCATTTTGATAGTATTTCTCTCGAATTCAACAAGATTTCTTCTTTCAGTAGCACTCTTTTAAAGACATCTATCTATTCTACCGAAAGTATCAGTTCTCAATTTGATATTGCTCTGGATATTTTGAAAAATGTTATCAAAATAATGAAAGATGCTGATTTTAATGCATATTATTCTACTGCAATTACTGCAGTTTTCGATTCTGTTCATCATTTAAGAAGCAAAGACCACGCTAGTTTCTTCTCTGCTGCTGGTAAAGCTCGAGTTCTCTTGGGTTTAGCTTTTGTATCTGCATATATTCCAGATTATCCAGTCGATCCTACCTCTGAACCTCGTCTTCATGTTAATTTGTTGACCAACAAAAAGAAGGAATATCTTGACAATATTGATGTTCGTACAAGTATTGAAAAGGTGTATACTGGCAATTCTACAAACAAAGAAATCAAATCGCAACAACATGGTTTGGATGTTGTTAACAATGAACTTGCTCATAGTGCAACAATTTTTTCTCTGCGTCCTGCTCAATCACAATTGGATGAAATTTTTGTCGATTTGCGTTATCTTCAAAAGAGTATGCTTGACAAGAATGTTGAAAGTTTATTGAATGATCTTGAAGCTAGTGGCGTTGATTCTGTATTGCAACGCGAGGCTTTATTACAAGGAAATGCTCTTCAATTTGTTGATAGAGTTCATCACAAGTTTCCCTTGTATAGAGATATTCTTCAACCTCTTGTTGTTGCCGTGGATGATATCAAATATGGTTTACGTATTTTGACAGCTAATGCTCGCAAAGATTCTGTTGATCAATTCTTATCTGAAGTCATTGAACTTTTGGTTCGTGATCCTGATGTTTCTCACCATTCTTATGATCTCGATTGGCATACACTTGCTACTCCCAACAAGATTGCTACTCTCAAGAGAGTTGTATTTGAAAGAGCTCCTACTAGCAGAAAATGGGCATTCTATCTTCGTCTTTTGATTGTTATTCTTCAACGTCTTGTTATTGGTGTCAACACTAATGCTTACATGAAGACAGATGATCTTATTTCTGTCAATGTCTTATTCAGTGAAATCATTCAAGTTTGGAAGTCTGCTGAAGATTATAAGCGTAAAATGGCTGTTGAGAAAGAAGCGTTGTTCAAAACCCGTGCTAAAAAATATGAACCTCCTACTGATGAAGAACTTGAAGAGGAGGATCTCAATAAGATTTTTGCTAATTTTAACGAGGAATTTGCTGATTTAGCTCTTGAGGATGACGGGCAGACCAAGAAGCCTACCGTTCCTAATAGTGTTGAAGAAGAATCAGTCCTTGACGATGAAGATATTCATCGTATTGGTCATCTCCATAGAGTTTTGTTTGAAACTTATAGCCGTGATTCTTGTGTTCGTTCTGACAAATCTTGGGATCGTGAAGCTATCCAATCCTATGCTGTTGCTAGTCAATTGGCTTCTATGGCCAATTCTGCATTTAGTGATGCTACTGATCGTATTTGCAATGCTGGCCATCTTCGTGTTACTTCATTAACAATCAATCGTCTTGAATCTGAAAATTCGTTTGGTATGACTAGTGATAACATTTATGATTTCTATCAAAGCGAAAATGTTGGTGAAGCTAAGCGAATTGAACCTATTGTCAATCGTTTCAAGGCTCGCATTGTACAGCTCATTGAACAATGGCCCGAACATGCTATTTTGGAACAGTTGGTTGTTATCTGTGATCGTATATTGACCTTTTCAATCTTGTCACCTGTTGCTAAATTCTTGACTGGTGTAGAGTTATTGCTACAAAAATCTGAGGATTGGGAAGCTTATGCTGCCAAGCATGTCTCATTGAAGGATCAACGTGAAGAATTAATTACTTTAATTGTCAGTTGGAGACAATTGGAACTTAATTGCTGGCCTAAACTTTTAGCTGCTCAAGAACAATATCATCAAGATGCTGCTTTTAAATGGTGGTTTCATTTGTATGATACTGTTAACAATACATCTTTTGATTCTGATGATGAGGAGGAAAATGACAAGAATACTCGTGAACTACTCGGTGCTCTTGATCAGTTTGTACAAACATGTTCAATCATTGAACTTGAACCTCGTCTTAAAATGATTGATACTTTCTATCGTCAAACAAAGATACAGGCTCAACTTTCAACATTTGATGGAGAAAAGTTGAATTATGAGAGAACTGCTACTATTTTGCGTAATGTTTACTTGTATTATCATCAATTTCAAGAACATGCCAACACTATGCTTGCTCAATTGCGTAAACCTATTGAAAAAGATCTTAAAGATTTTGTCAAAATTGCTACTTGGAAGGATGTCAACATTTATGCTCTTCGTCAAAGTGCTGCAAAGACTCATAGACAACTTCACAAATGTATTCGAAAGTATCGTGAAGTATTGAACAACTCCATGCTGACCGTTATTGCTAATTATAATGAGGAACATGCCATGTATCAATACGGCGATGATAAGCGTTATATCAAGGATGTAAATCAAGGTCTCATGGATCAACTCTCTCAACCTAGTACTTGGACTGGTGAAATTGCAATGCCTGAAGCTACTACAGGTTATGATTGGTCTTCTGCTCCTCCTGTCAAGCAACATTTGAGTAATCTTCAAGTTACTTTGAACAGAATGCGTCTTTATTGTCGTAAAGATATTTTTATCGCTGATGATGAAACCAAAGAGCTTCCTTTAGAAAATTTCATAACTGAAATGATTGAACAAGTCAAGTATTTCCAAAAGGAAACTCCTTCAATTATGACTGATGAGAATAAATCACTTGTCAAAAATCAAAAGTTGCTCAAAAAGAAGGCATTAGTGGACTTTTTGAAAGAGCTTCGTCGTCTTGGTCTCAAATCTCGTCCTGGCAAGATGAAGGAACAAAATGCTGATATGGCTAGTCTTTTCCGTCAACAAGTTGCTAATTTGGAATCAGTTATTCAAAATAGAGATCTTCAAAAGGAGAAATTGTCTAGTTATTCTTATGCTTCATCTGATATGATTGAACAATGGAAGAAAGCTAATGATTATTACTTCCGTTGTATTGCAAGATTAACTCATTTGAGAACTATTAGTGTAACTAATGTAAGCAAAGATCTTTCTATGCTTGAAGTGGAACGTTCTTTGAGTGCAACTGAACATATGTTTTCACTTATCAGCAAGGAACGTAATTTAATGGCCCGTTTTGAAGAGCGTATGCAAACTCTTCAAGGTGCTGCTGTTCAACTTGCTTCTTTGTATGATTCTTTCTCTCAAGGTCAGCCTATTGCTAATGATGCTGAATTGGGATGTCGCTTAACAAATCACAAGGTTTATGTTGATAAACTTGCTTTATTCTTGGATCAAGCTGTTACTGTTATTACTTTACAAGCTGGTTCCATTGGTCAACAAACCTTGAAGGATTTGCAATCCATGTGCCGTGATATTCAAAAGATTCAGAAAACTGTTGATTACTGGTTTGTCCAACGTTATCTTTATCCCAGAGCTGCTACAAGACTTGAATTTTCCTTGCTCTCTACCGATGTCGAAAAATTGATTGATTCTCATTCTGAAAAGATAGATTTAATTCATACTTTGTTGGTTTCTGCTATGCAAGTTTTACCTCAATCTAGTCATGTATTGTTCCCAATTACTCAATTTATCAAAAACACTCAGCTCGCTACTAGTGCAAAACTAATTGATCAACAGGTTAATACCAATGCGTCTATGACTGAACTTCGTGAAAAGATTTATGGATTAGTTGATGCTACTTTAGTTTCTATTCAAGATCTTAAAAAAGCCAACATTCCTCCTGTTAAACCTAAATCTATCCTTACTGAAGAAGGTGATGAAGAAGAAGAGACTGACAGTATGGGCCAAGATTTTATCCGTCATCAAAATTCCAAGCAATTCGCTCTTGCTAGCGCACTTCATCTTGAAACTGCATCTAAGCGTTGTATTGAAGTATTGACTATTGCTCATGATTTGATGGGTTGCTCCTCCAATGAACCTTCTGTCATTGAGGAAATCTCTCGTATGTTGCAAGAAACTTATCCTTTCCTTCAACAGTACATGCTCATTGTTCAGCATACTCTTAGCAAAATGTTGATGCATCACAAATCAATGGCTAAAATGACATATTGTCTCGTTAATTCATTCAGTATCATTATTACAAAGGGTTTCTGTATGCCTGCTGGTGCCGATGATGGCGAAGAAGGTGATGCTGACGGTATGATGGCTGGCACTGGTATGGGAGAAGGCGAAGGTAATAAGGATGTCAGTGAAGAAATTGAAGATGAGGAGCAAGTCCTTGGTACTCAAAATGAAGAGCGTAATAATGATGATAAACAAGATACCAAAGAGGAGAAGAATGGTATGGATATGGAAAATGATTTTGATGGCAATTTGGAAGACATTGAACAAGATGAAGATAAGGAAGAAGATGACTCAGATGATTCAGATTCAGATGAAGAAGACCCTGATGAACAAATCGGCGATGTTGATGATATGGATCCTGATGCTGTCGATGATAAGATGTGGGGCGATGAAGCCGAGGAGAACTTGAAAGAAAGTGACAAGACTGTTGAAGATCAAGGTAATCAAGACCAACAACAAGAATCTGAGATTGTTGCAAAGGAAGAAGATGATCAACAAAACGATTCCAAAGGTGAAAAACCTGAAAAATCTGATAAAAATGATAAGCAGCAAGAGGCTGATGGTGAAGAAGGAGATGGAGATGAGGAGATGGATGACGAGAATCAAGATGGAGGTGACGATGAAGAAGATAACGAAGCTGAAGGAGAAGGCGAAGATGAGGATGATGTAGAGAATAAGGCTGGTGAGCAGTTGAACGCTGAAATTCCTGAGGCCGAAACACTTGAGTTACCAGATGATTTGAATATGGATGGTGACGATAATGGTGATGAGGAAGGTGAAGAGGGTCAAGAGATGAACGATCCTATGGATATGGATGAACAACCTGCGAACCAAGGTGAAGAGGAACAACTTCCTGAAGAAGATGAGAATGCTGAAGCATTCCATGATGCTCTCGATGATGTTGATCAGAACCCTAATGAAGATGAAGAGATGGCCGATGCCTCTGCTCAGATGGATACAGAACAAGGTGAAGGCGAAGAAGATGAAGAGAATAATGCTTCTGGTGATGAAGAAGAGAAGGAAGAAAATGAAGAACTTGCTCCAGAAGTTGGTGATTCTGAACAACAACAAAAGAGTGGCCAAATTGAAGAAGACGAGCAAAATGATGAAGAGGAAAATAAGGCTCAAAACAGAGAACAACCTAACAGTGATGCTACTGCAGATAATCAATTTGGTGTACAAGGTGAATCTGGTAAACAGAGTAAGAGCTCTGCTGGTAAGAAGGAAGGCGAAGACGACACTGCTGATACCAATGACGCTGAAGATGAAACTGCTGAAAAGAAGGAGCAGAAAGGTAAATCTGAACGTGGTGCTAATCAAGCTAATGAAGAAGAAGATGATGAGAATGAAGAGCAAGGCGATCAAGAAGCTGAAGATCAAGAAGCTAAGGAAGCACAATCCAATCCTCAAAGAAGTTTGGGTGATGCTCTTGAGAAATGGCGTAGAAGATTAGCAGATTTAGATGATGAAGCCGAGAACGAGGAAGAAGAGACTGATGCTGATAAAGAAAAGAAGACTGATGATCCAGATACTGAAGATGCCAAGGTGAATGAAGAAGACTCATTTGAGTATGTCAAAAATGATGAAGATGCTCATGATATGCAAACAATGGGTAATGCCCAACCTGATCAAGTCCAAGATCTTAAGATGGGTGGTATGGATGAAGAAAAGGAAGATTTGAAAGAAACATCTGGTGAAATGGATGTCGATCAACAAGCTGAAGATGTTGATACCATGCCCTTGCCTCGTGACACATTAGAAATGTCTGGTTCCACTGACAATCAAGGTGCTATTTTGAGCAAAAAGTTACCTGAGCAACAACTAATTGATGAAACCGAAGTGTTAACTATGGATGAATCTGTCGTAGCTCGCGAACCTCTTGAGCAAGAAGATATTGAGCGCATGAGAGACGAATTGGAAACTCAGGTGTCCGATTGGAGAGAAGAAGGCCGTGATATCAACAAAGCTCGTGAACTCTGGCAAGGATATGAGAATTTGACTCATGATCTTGCTATGGGATTATGTGAACAGCTTCGTTTAATCCTTGAACCTACTTTAGCTACTAAATTAAAGGGTGATTATCGTACTGGTAAACGTCTTAATATGAAGAAGATCATTCCTTATATTGCTAGTCAGTTCAAGAAAGATAAGATTTGGTTGCGTCGTACCAAGCCTAGTAAACGTCAATATCAAGTAATGATTTCTGTGGATGATTCTAAATCAATGTCTGAATCTCACTCTGTTCAACTTGCATATGAAGCTTTATCTCTTATTTCCAAAGCATTATCACAGCTTGAAGTTGGTGATATATCAATCACATCTTTTGGTGAACGTGTTCGTTTATTACATCCTTTTGATCAACCATTCACTGCTGAATCTGGTGCTAATGTTATTCAACAATTCACATTTGCTCAACAAAAAACTTATGTCAAGAATTTGATTGAAACATCCGTCGGTCTATTTGAAAGTGCTAAGCATTCTTCTGGTCCTGGTAATGCTGAGCTTTGGCAATTACAATTGATTATCTCTGATGGTATCTGTGAAGATCATAATACTCTCCGTGCACTTGTCCGAAATGCATTGGATCAACAAATTATGATGATTTTTATCGTTGTAGATAACAAACCTGAAAAAGATTCTATTTTGAATATGACGAACGTCAAATACACTGTCAAGGATGGTAAATATGGTATTCAAATGAACCCATATCTTGAAACATTCCCCTTCCAATACTTTATGGTTTTACGTGATATCAACTCTCTTCCTGAAGCATTATCTGATGCTCTTCGACAATACTTTAGTTTTGTATCTGCTTAGTTTATATATTTGATTAGTATATATTTGTATTTTTATAGTAATTGGTTATTTTGAATAAAAGGGTTTTTATGATGTAAATTTTATTGTTAATTATCATTCAAGTAGCCTCATTTGTAATCGAATTATCATTTTTGAAATTAAATTAGAAACGCAAAAAATGTCCTTGTTTTAATGAACAGGTTTAAGACAATAAAAAAACTCATGATGAGCTTTCGATACTAAAAAATACAAAAGTGATGCTGATATATAGAAATGCTGCAAATGTGATATTTATCTTGAAGTTTATTAAGATAACTTTTTTTTGGCAATTATAAATGGTTAATTTAAATGTGTTTTAACAATACTGAGCCTATTTCCGTTAATTATGAATACACTGTACCCCTTTTTCATGGTCATTGATATCTGCCATATAATAAAAAAACAATACCAAGCTTAAGTGTATTGATCCAACATTGAACTAATATTTATCAAAATTGAACTAACATTTATCAAAATTGAACTAACATTTATCAAAATTGACCAAGAAACAATCGTAAAA
This sequence comes from Mucor plumbeus, assembly GCA_016758945.1. Taxonomy (NCBI): domain Eukaryota; kingdom Fungi; phylum Mucoromycota; class Mucoromycetes; order Mucorales; family Mucoraceae; genus Mucor; species Mucor plumbeus. The sequence continues at coordinate 26,391 of JAEPRC010000219.1, forward strand.
TTTAAACTTTAAGCTTGGAATATATTTTTTTTTTTTTTTGAAAATACACGCTACTTTTTGTAAGCATGTTTCAAATTCAAGTAATTGGTAAAATTACCAACAAAATCATCCATCGACTGAGTTATTGATGAGGTTTTTTTCTACATTTTACATAGAGATGTTATGTAGTAAAATAATTTTTATTATATAAATCAAAAACCAACTATATGGATGTGGATAAAATATTATAGAAATCAGTACTTAATCTTACCAATTTTGATTATACGTTATAATGATAAAAGAAAATAAAATAATAGATGATAAAAATAATGTAAAGATGGAAAAGAGAGAGAAGAGATCAAAAATACGTAAAAGTGCAAGTATTTATGCAAAATTACAACAATGACCAAGTACTCGTCTATTTTTGAGGTAGATCCGAGGATATTCTTTTTTTTACACATTTTTGAGAATATCTCTACGAAAAATTAACACTTTTAAAAAACCTCACTTTGGCCTGTTAGATTTTAACGAGATCTATGGCATGAATAAAAATAATTGCTGCTCAATTTAACGAACATTCTGAAGTCTGATACAAAAAAAAAAGTCAAAAGAAAGAAAAAAAAAGTGCCCAGGTTTTTTTCATACTTAAATGTGTTATAGAGCACTTCAAAACAGCTAAGTTCTATTATCAGAAAGTGCTATTATATCTTAAGTTTTGAAAAGTTATTATGGCATAAAGTTTTACTTTTACCAGTAAAATACAGAAAGAAATCTGAAACATTAGTATTAAAAAAATTATGCCAACTGCTAGAGATAGGGTTATTTCCGGATACGCGTTTTTAGATTAAAGTTAAACATCTCAGGTACATTTCCATATAATTTTTTCTTGGTGCTATTTTGCCAAAAAAAAAAAAAAAAAAAAAAAAAAAAGTTGAGCAGAGACAAAAAATGAGACCCAGTTTTAAAGCAAATTACACCTGTTTTCGAGTCTTTTGTAGGTTGTAAAGATTTTGTCATTCCACAATTTTTTGTCTTTTCTATGCTTATAAAAGTAGTAATGCGTAGTATTCAAAGAAGCTGCTGGCCCTTTAAATATGCTACTATGGTTATAAATTTTTGCAGTCAAAAATATGATACTGTTTCTACCGTTTCTTTTATTATAGTATATCTATTGTAGTTTTTCTATTTGAATATCTCTTTTCTAACAAACAGTTTCGAAAACGTATCATAATCTCACTTTAAATTTAATTACACTTAGTGTGCACAAATGATCACGACGCAGTAAAAGATAAGACTATGCTCTTATTACACAAAAAATGACTAATCTGTTATGATATTTGAGTTATTTGATTTGAGTGGCTAATGCTAAACCATTGTAAGAGATCTTATCGCATCAACAGTGTGGAGGCGAATCAAGAATTAGTAATGCTGCCAATTTACACTTATTAACCAGTGTAAATACAAATAAGTGTACGCACGCGCGTTGTATCATTTGTTCATGTCAAATACTCTTAATTTGTAAACGTAATTATCATTGACTAAAGCAAAATAATTATTTGTAATTTTAGAATATAAAGCTATAGGTCTAACTTATGGAGCAGTATATAAGCTAATTATCAACACATATCTTAGCATATATGTACAAGTACGCCTATATTATATCATTATGTCTGGTTCACATGTAAAGTTGTTCTAAAATGAAAACGCCGTGCCACTCTTGTGTGTCACAATTTTACAATATCAGTGCTTGATGAGGCTGTGTATAAGTTTAAATATACTTTATTTGTATAAAAAAAATGAGATATTCTCATAAATGTAATATCTTATCATAAAATTCACATAATTTACATAAATCGCCCAATCAGTAAGGCAGACATCACATTATTCATCAGTTGATCTTCGCCCAGCTGCTTGATTATATACAGTATATTTCCATTTGGGTCAATTGATCAAACTGACAGTACACATCAGTTTTCGCCATTTCGCACCTTAAAGCTTGTTGATTACTAATTTACATTATACAATTGATGTGGTGTCTTTTTATTGCAGTTTCATACATTGGTAATCGATCATTAGTATACACCGGTAAGGATTCTTCGTATTCAATTACTTCTAAAAATCTTGGGACTGGTAAAGTAGCATCAGTTGCAATAACCATGGTAGAAGTTGATGGAGCTCCTGTCGAGTTACCTGCTATTTCAGATTGTCGCTCAAATGCAGTTTTGAAAGTAGAGTAAAATTCAATTTCTTCGGAGGAACGAATGCCATAGCCTAGAGTGCCTACTTTAATTGGAATATCTGCCAGATCAAAATCATACGACCACAGCTTTCCTTTTCTTTTGATACTGATTTTTAGTATATGGGTAAGTGAGAACACTGGACCATATGTAAATGTCGGTAAGCCGTCAACAGGAACCTCAAGAGAAGTATTCATAATATATTGAGATATGGTTTCATTGGATTGATTTTTGACAACATTTTGAGAAACTAAATGCTTTAATTTTCGCTCATTTTTAATTGGTTTTTCTTTTCTAGATGTTCGATTCCATGTTTGAATTTGATATAGTTTTGTGGAAATTGATTCAATAAATTTCTTTGGTATATTATTGATGGATAAAGTGATGTGTATAGTGTCGCCAAGTACGTAATCTAATGAGGTCATATTAACATATACAGATGGGGTTGTTTCTGGTGAGATATTGTCAGTTTTTTCAAGTGTAGTAATATGAATTGGTCTTTTTGATATGCTTGTTTCAATAAACGGCATATAAATGATTGACTTATGAGTTTTAACAATGTTAGTTTTGTCGTCATCTTGATCCAAATAAGCTGATAAAACGAAATTTGAATGATACGACAGTCCTTCTCCTTCAGATATCACATTTGCTGAAGGTGGAAACTGCACCATTGGGATTTGTATAATAAATGGAATTGAAATATCAGTTTCTGGAGTGAGACTTGTTGGTGTTTGGATGTCTTTTCGCTTCCAAAGTATTTTTTGTGTACCGAAAAGTTGTTTGTTGTAAGTCGGGTTTGCATACCCAGAATTATATGTTGATTCAGATGCATGAAAAACTATACGAAGTCTTTCCGCTTTTTCTAATTGCTCCTCTGTAGCATTCAATTTGACAAATCCTAAGTGAATTTAATATTAAAAAATGAATATTTATGTGATAGCACTTGTAATGTGATTTACCTTGGAATACTGATCCAGGACCATATACAGGTTGATTTTTTATAGCCCAACCAAATTCAGGTAAGAGATTTATTTCTAATGACATTCTAAGTAGTTTATAGCAAATAGAAAAGAGCTGATAATGTATTTGTTTGTTCTGATTTCTCAAGCTTTTATACTTTTTTTTAACGTTTGCGGACTTGATAACATCATTCCTTGAGTGTTTGATGTATTTGATAGCAATTTACTATTATTTCTTTCTTTAAAAAAAAGGAACCGTAGATATTTTACGTTTCTGTGATCAGCTTTCTAATATCTTTGAATTCAATTAGAAATTTGTTTAAAATTCTTATATTTTGTGATTCAAACTAAAAATCAATGCAAACCCAATTTTAAATGCCAAACTCTGCCAAGATGAAAACCAAGGCTGTTCAGCACTTGGCGAAAGATCGACTCAAACTGTAAAACCTCGTACCAGGGATTTTAAAATTTGCCAATTTAATAATCTTGTACGACAACCATGACATACTGTTGCTGTTGTTGTATCGCTTACCCCAAACTAGCAATGAAAAGGTCATTGCTGTGCTACAATTTAATTTATTCAATTGAAATAATAACGAGTAGTGCAAAGTGTCTTTTTTTGATTACTGCATGCATGTATATATTATTTGTCAAATATTTGAACGCAAGATCAAAAATATATTACTGCGGTTACGTGTTTATTGTAATTCACATTGTACGAATATAGAATTAATCTAAATTATAATAGATTCAAGTTACTGTAGTGGCGTAGTAATATATCAAAGAGCAGAAACAATTTGGTCAAAAAATATTATGTTTGTACACTTTAAGAGTATACCAAATGCTTTACAAGCATTGATGCGGTAAATGATGTACCATTGCTTAACTTTCATTTATACACACATATAAACAAAAATTACTATTATATGCTACAGTAGATAGTAGGAGATGATCAAAAAGAGGTCAAGGTAGTTTTTAGGCGAATTGCGGGAACATATGTATCTTTTGATCTGGGAAAAGAATTAGTTTGATGCACATGATTCATTAGAATTTTATATTACCATATTTGTAAATTAAATTACTCATTCAGATCTTCAAAAGACTGGCAGTCTTGGCAAAAATTGAAAGCGAAGATCATTGACAGCAAAGCGTTAATTTGAATCAAAATTGCACTAAAACAACCATGGAAAAAAGATAGATAGAATCAAATACGCATATATAGCAATAAGTGCTCAGCTTTTTTAGTCCAATCATAGATATACTTTATTATAAGAAAAATAACCGAATGCACGGCAAAAGTATCCAAACATTACTTGATCTGGAATCAGTGGTACTACCATCATCATCTGTAAGCGACTCTCAAACTTTGTGAATTTATATTGTCGAGGCATAAGGTATTGAATAGAATTATGATCTGAGAGAACGCACTATATCTTCGCATAATATAAGCTATTTCCTAAATAAAAATTTGCATCATATGTATGTTTGTTGTTAGATTACAGCGTGCATTTCGGCGGTCTGGTCCGTAGTGACTTAAAAGCTTAAAAGCGAAAATGTGGGCTTTTAGTTATGATAGTTATTTATGATAATATATAAGATTATAATATTAAAATTCAATTGAATTATAACAAAGTCTACAAGCAATGTATTTCATATACAAATAATCACACTTATAATATATCGTTCTTGTTACATTGTTGCCAGAAAAAATTATGACTCAGTACCCACATGGTTTTAGTGTACACTCGTAAATTTGTATCACGTTTAACGAATCCATTACGCGTTTACTTAGTATGGAAGTAAATGTCTATTTATTAGAAATACAATGTTTGAAATGAGGGTATACTATATACAAAAGCCTTAAATTAAAATCTAAAAGATGGGTTGTTGTGTGTTTCCAGTGTTTGGCAATTCATAACTGGGTAATCGACTAGAATCATAAAGCGGTAAAGCATCTTCATATTCAATCGCTTTCATAAATTTAGGTAATGGCATAGGTTTGCTGCTCGATGGTCCAGACTCAAACATAGAGTAAATCTTGAGTTCATTTGATGACTTGATGCCATAACCTAATGTACCCATTGTAATTGGCACTTCATTCATATTAACATTGTAATTCCAGATACCACCCATTGGACCCTTTTGCTCTATACTGATATACAGTTTATATGAAACCTGAACCAAGTTACCATAGTCATAAGAAGGAGTGATATCAGCTGGTAACTTGAGTTCCAGATCGGCATGGCAATAAGACCCTTTGTTGCTAAGCAAATTGATCATTAATAATTTGTGAGACGCATTGGCGACAGTTGTAATTTGATCGCTCATATCATCAAAAGCAACAATGTGTAAGGCTTGAACAAGTTTAAGGTGTGCCGTAACATATTGTAACGAGCCATTGGAAGGCGCAGGTTTGTTGCTTTTTACATTTAAACTGATTGGGATAGTTTCGCCAGGGATAAATTCATGTGCACTCATTTTTACTTTAGCAGAAAGATGTCCTTTTGATGATTCTATGGAAAAAGGTAATTTCAAGAGACTTGTTTCAACATAAGGCATACTGATAATAGATACATCTGTACGAATAGGGTCGGTTAATTTAGCTATTGAAGAAGGAGTATCAATAAAAGCAATGAGTTGAAATCTACAACGGTAAAAGTCGTGATCCATCGAGGGAGGGAATTGAACCATTGGCATTTGAATAGTAAATGGGAAGGAATAATCAGCATCTGTATCCAATTTCAATGTTTGATGATTAGAATTCCAAAGCACCTGTTGGACGCTGAATAATGTTTTTTTAGTAGTGCGTAGCACACCAGGAGATAATTCGAATGGAGGAATGGTTTCAACAGCATAAAATGCAAGTCTAATTCTTTCAACCATCATTTCCAGAGATTTAATGTTTAATTTTACGAATCCTATAATTATGATACATGAATACAATATTAAAAGAAAAAAATTTATGAAATAAACAAACCTTGAAATACAGATCCAGGACCATAAACTGGTATATCTTTAACAGACCAACCAAATTCAGGTAGTAATTCAATAGACAAAGAACAAGAAGTAGGCATTTTAAAAGAAAAGCTATAATTGAGGGATCTGCATTTTAGAATTTTTAACTTGACATATTTATATCAAAATTGGAAATCTTGGCCGCCGCAGTATCCATGGTTTTGCCCAGCCGCAGCTTAAGGAAAATTGTGCAACTTTGGCAACAGAATGAATAATTTTCATGAACGTAAATTAGTATTTTATTTTAAAAACTGAAATTTATTGCATTATTGAATATATTTATGAAGAAATCTTCTATGGAAATCAGAACGTAACATGTCATTGACAAATCTCTTTTTTGGTTTATCGTCAAGTCCTCTTGCTTGATTCTTAAAAATAACGTCATCATCCCATCTATAATAATTATATGATTTAGTAACACAAACTTATAAGATTTTTGCCAAGATTCCAATCTCTTGGGCATCATTGTCTAGTTTACCTTCTCTTAACGCTAAAGTCACGTTTTTCGGCTCCAATGTTTAACAATGGATTACCCTCCATTGCTTCTTGTTCTTTTTCAGCTTCTTCTTCCTCTCTAGCCTCACGGTCTTGACGATCTTTTTCCTCTGCACGTTCTTTACGGATACGTTGTAATGTCGCTAATAACTCTGCTGCATTGTCATCATCATCGTCGTCGTCATCGTCATCATCGTCGCTAAAATATATAATTAGGGTTGATAAATGCATGGTTTTATACATTCGAAAAATCACTAATATACCTGCTACTACTCGCATCACTATCACTTTCTTGATCGCTATCGTCTTTATCAAGTTTTGCCAGCCTTTCTGCTTCTGCCATTAATTTCTGTTTCTCTTCATTCGGTTGTTCTTCATCCTGTTTTATTAAACGAGTTGTGGATGCTCCACCTTCTTTTTCTTCATAATATTCTTGTTCTGCTCTTTTCAATTCCTCTAATAATTGTTCTCTATCGCCAATTTCGTCAGTAGTTCCTTGTCCAGGTTGTCTGAACTTGAGTTTTGTATGTGAAGCAATATCACGAGCACTGTATTGAAAACTAGGTGCTTTACTATCATTTCCTCTAGCGGGATCAAATGTGGGACGAGCAGCAGTAGTCTATAATAAAATAAATTAGTTTTTAATGGATTAAGTTTATATTTGACTTACCATGATATTATATGATTTCTTTCAACTGAAGAAGAAGCAGGAAGAATAGAAAAAAATTGCTAAAGAAACTTCACCCAATCACCGTGACATCACATTGAAAAGTCCGTCTTGGCTTTCGCTTCAAACTAGAAGCACCTCCTATTGTCCTTACCAACAATGCTGTACATGAATATCACTAGATGATAGTTTTACTCTTTAAATTATTGAATATTGAAAATACATTAATCAACTTGACCTTGGATTTCAACATTGAGAATTTATCAAAGTTTGAAATTTGCATAAATTCGATGAACAAGGTCATGAATATATGCAATTGCGCAAACGATATGGGCAATGAATAGTTGTCATTATAACGAGTATATGTTTATTAATTTGATTTCTGTAGTTGTGAAAAGTATTAGCCTGAATATACTTTGTAATAGATGAAACGGCTTCAATCTGGATCCACATATAGTATTTTTTCTTCTGCAAAATATATGCAGTTACAAAATGCGACAACAGCAGTGTGCCATCCTATTTTTTGGATGGTAATTATAGCCATCAATATGTTTGGACTGTTATAATCTCTACAGGAAGCACTAGGTTTAATGGATTAACGACACTCTTGCTTTTGATTAAATACCACTAAAAATTGACAATCGTAAAAATGATGTAAAATGACAAAAATAGTTCTACAGTTGGAAATAAACACTCAATCTGAAGGCCGTATTGCTAGGTATTGTGTAGATATGCTAGATATTGATGTAACAAATGTTATACATCAGCTTCATTTGATACGTTTTAATGCTTTTGGTGTGCTCTATGTAAATACCGTCAACTTGAAAACTAAAATGTCAAAAGGTTAGATTCAAATTTGCCAATCTTCAAAACCAATGCGTGCCCTTTCTTCTATAACTAGCCTTATGTTAAATGCTTTTTGGGATATATCTTAGGCATTGCGAAATAGATATGAACTAGTTGCATTATGCTATATACATTTCTAAATTTATTTTATGTCCTACAATATACTCAAAATTAGATAAGATTTACTGTTTTTCCCTTAAAAACTGGGTCTCATTTTTTGTCTGCTCAATTTTTTTTTTGGCTAGATAGCACCAAGAAAAAATTATATGGAAATGTACCTGAGATGTTTAACTTTAATCTAAAAACGCGTATCCGGAAATAACCCTATCTCTAGCAGTTGACATAATTTTTTTAATACTAATGTTTCAGATTTCTTTCTGTATTTTACTGGTAAAAGTAAAACTTTATGCCATAATAACTTTTCAAAACTTAAGATATAATAGCACTTTCTGATAATAGAACTTAGCTGTTTTGAAGTGCTCTATAACACATTTAAGTATGAAAAAAATCTGGGCACTTTTTTTTTCTTTCTTTTGACTTTTTTTTTTTTGTATCAGACTTCAGAATGTTCGTTAAATTGAGCAGCAATTATTTTTATTCATGCCATAGATCTCGTTAAAATCTAACAGGCCAAAGTGAGGTTTTTTAAAAGTATTAATTTTTCGTAGAGATATTCTCAAAAGTGTGTAAAAAAATCCCAATTTTGCTACAAAATAGACCAGTAGTATATCCTCATCCTTAATAAAGATACACTTTAATACAAAAAAAAAAGTATATCCTCATCCCAGACTTTGAATTTTTAAAAAAATTGATAAAAATCCTGTTTCCTCTAGGAAAAATGTAGCTTATAAGCTCGCCAATAGCTCAATCAATAGATAATTTTGCTGCGCACTATAGCAATTATTTAAATTTGAATAAAATAAAAAAAGCAGTGTGTATCTTCAAAAAAGCTCTAAATTTCAATTTCATTTTACGCAAAACTTAATGCAAGCCATTTACCAAAATTCTATTTAATCAAATGCGAAATTTAAAACTGTATCAGAACTATTTAATATGCTATCTCAACTTACTTTGCAGTTTATGAGATACTAAACGAATTTGTTTTTGAATCATTTTTTGATTGATATGTCAAATCGATTTTAGAGCTCCATTGAAATAGATTTTAAGATGTAATATAAATTATTATTTCGATTGTCAACAAAACATCAATATTTTTTGATGAAACAAAAATGTTAGAGTAGCTTCCAATCAAATTTATTTTATGACTACAAAAATTACACCTTAACTTCGGTGCTCAATCTATTTTAAATCTATCTTGTCATATAATGTGATTGAATTTGTGATAGTGAACAACGCGTTGTATTTCACTAAGTATAATATTTTATTTCCTTTTACAACAATTAATAGATCTTATAATCCATTGATTACTATTTAGGGTATTAAAGAACAGGTCTGAAAATCGGATATAATAAGAAAATCTTAGCTTATATATCTCAATCAATTAACCAAAAGGCTCGGACCACTCAAAATATGACACCATACTCTTTAATCTTTACGGTTACTCAATTGAGTACTGTGAATAAAAAAAACCCTATTGTTTCTTTACAAAATTACCTTTACGTACGGATTTTTTTCTCTATACTAAACATATACACATGTAGCCTATGTTAGTTTGTAAGGTAAATTAACGGCTTTTCAATGATACAATTTATGTAATTATCCGGCATCAGGGACTAGTAAATATACTGGCTAAAAGTTGGAAATTCAAATTTTTGTTTATTTTGAAAAAAGTTCTATATTTAGTAGGACCGCTCTTACTCTTGATGATGACTTAAATCCTTGCTGGCGTGTTACCTATATATTTTATATAGTTTTTTTCAGTAAATTTATACCTATCAGTGGCAATTCTCTGTTCCAGTTCTTTTTTAATAGTGGGTCTAATAGGGTAGATATTAAAAATGCATTGTAGCTGCTACTAGGCATGTTCAATTGGACTTAAGTCTGGACTTTGAAGCCGCCAATTGATAATAGCATTAACAGAAGAACCGTGTTTGTTAAACCATTGTTTAGTAATAACAGAGGTATGCAGTGTGACTTTGTCTTGCTGAAAACGGACTATCTTTATATCTAAACCATAGTAGTCAAAAGTCAAATGTGTTCAACAAGGATGTTTTCAAAATATTAATGTATACGGCTGAATCTATTGGGTCATTAATAATATTAGTACCATATGTCGACTGTTTGCCTATTATTTATGTTAAATATCAACTCAATTCCATATTGAATCTGACATCCAAATGGAATTGAAATAGTATAAATACTTTTAGAATCCAGGACCTGATGACTCCTGGATTCCTTTTTAACTTAATAATAAAGACCCTACGTTCTCCGTGATATAATCACTTATAGTCTTTTTTATTTTATTGTATTGGAAATAACCGTTATTTACTTATAACCCTCACCATACCCAGAACCTTTTGATGTTCTGCAGCTCCAAACACGGCCCCTCCACCATCCCCTTGCACAGAATACTCGATTTTATGAGGCCGCAAAGTTTTGTCACCATCCGATTAAAGAAAGAGTTACCATCAGATCCCCACATATCGACTCTGGTCTCATCATAAAAGATCCATTAACGCTAGTTGGCTGAGTTATAATATCTATGCTTTTTGGCCTATGCATATTGCTCTGCCATGTTCTTCTTGCTGACAAATTTTGTCTTAATTTTCTTTCTGGCATTAAAACCCCTTTTTTTATACCCTTTCTAATGCCGCTCAGTGACCTATTAGCTCCTTCCAGCCTGAGATTCTCTTGCATGCTCTTTAGGCTATCTAATATATACATTTAAAAAGCTGTCTTGCAAATATAAAATTTGGTAGACTTGCTGATTTATTTAGTTTTGCACCTTTAAATATTTTGGCATCACCCAAAAACTGTTTTCTATATCGCATAGGAGTGTCCCATAATATATTTAGGTATAACTTCTGGATGACAGAAAAAGAGGCTTTATTAAGCAGCAAAGGCTTGTTAGGGTTTTTGACATCAGGAGTTAAACAAGGTGTAATTAAACTAAGTGATAAAAAGAGAGGGATATTGAACAAAGCTACTTAAACTTTCTATACATTTTACACATTCCTCGGATAATTTAACAAAATGGCATGTCTTGGGACAATTTTGAGATTTTTCCAATATGTCCATCGTAAGTAAAAATATCACATTCTTTCCTCCCCCCCTTTTTTTACTGTCATCTTTTTTAGACTCTCTCACTTTAACTTTATGCCAATCAATAGCTATGCCTGAGACAAACTTTTAATATTTTTTATATAAAAGCCCAAATGCCACGTTTTCAAATGGCATAGGTTGTAAATATGTAGCTTTACTTCTTTTGGAAAGCTATAAGCTAAAATGAACATTTGAAGATTGATCGTAGGGTTTTTCCCCTCACAGTATGTAATATAACAAATTTTTGTAAATTTAATTAAAGTATTTGAATTGAAAAGTTATTTTACTACCTTGTTTCAATTAACAACGAGTTGTTCTATTCGTAAATACTTTACTTTTAATTTAAACATTCCCTACATATCATTCCACTGATGAAAATAATAACAATTTTATTAAATTTTTTCTGAATATTTAGACATCTCAGGCCTAGCGGTAATTTAAAATAAAATCTTTCTGATGATGAAAAAATTGATAAAAATAATCCTAAATTTTTAAAATGCAAAATTGATATTGAAAGCGTATAGTAACTCGACTTGCTCTATTAAATAACCTCAGCATGAAATTTAATTTTGTATCTAATGGTATATTTATTGAAAACGTGTATCACCAAAAATTTTGCGAAAAAAGCAAAAACATAAAAATCAATTTTTAGTGATTCTAAAAATACTTTTATAATAAAATTTTAAAACTAACACTATAGAAAAATGGAGCAAAAAAACATCTATTATTTGAGGTAGTATTTGTCACCCTAACACTATTTTTCATAGTGTTATTAGCTTTCTTTGAAAAAGTCAAATTTTGGACGAGGGTATACAAGGGGAAAATTCATGATTTTTCAAAATTGATTTTATGATAAAATATAATAAAACTAAATAAAAGAACCATTTTTGGCTAATAAAGTGTATGTTTAAACGGTTGCTATCTCGAGTTACGATCCATTGAAGTTGCGTTTTTGTACGCTTTTAATGGAAATAACTTTATAAATAATGTACGAGCTTAATTGGGATTTTTGCTAGATTTGTTTTTCTCCTTTATATATTTGTTTTGAAATATTGCTCTTCGAGATTGCTTAAAAATTGCAAGAGTTAACAACTGAAAAGTAGATTTTGTGGCGACTTTCTCAATATTTTAAGATACAGTCCTCATAAAACGGAGTTTGATAATATTGGCCCCCGTCAACTTAAGCTCAATATGTAGTAGGTAGTAAATTTACTTTTTGAATGAATTTTTTGGTACAGCCTTTAGGGCAACGTTGTAAAAAGTGTTCTAACATAGGGTGCCCATACTTTGTCATTTACTCACTATGAATAAAACGCGAAAATGGCAACTTTAAAATTTGCATTTATTTGTTTCTTTACGTAAGGTTATTATAAAGTTATATCTTTCCAATAAAAGCTTCATATAGAACAGTTTTTGCAGCGAATACTACAGTAGTTTTTTCAGAAAAGTTGTAATTTTTACCTCATTTTACACGTTTTTTCCCGTAGTGACTGTATATACAAATTTTATATTTCGTTTATCCGCTAAATCAGCATTCAACTGATTAATATTTTCTAACATTTTATATGAGATCAATCCATTTAACTCAGTAACACAGCACATTTAAGTTGAACTTATTTCATACAGATAAACCAAATAAGTTGATATGTCTCCAATATCCTACTCTCAGGATCTTACTATAGAACAATAAGAACAATCATAAATAGTATTCTATATCATTAGATTACTTCTTATCTATAAGGATTTACTAATCAAAAGGCTCATTATCTTACAATTAACCGTAGTAATCGGTAGACACAATAGGCAGAAACATTGTTTGTCCAGGTTTAACTTAATATTGGACAATAAAACTCGAAAATCCGCCAAAAATCATCTAAAATTTATTTTTATCACTGTAAAATACCGAGAACAAAAACCCCTATCTCAAGGAATTTTGATCCTAATAATTTTCAGTTTTACATTTTAGTAAGTACATATTCTTCGCACATTAATACAAAGTGACAACTTTCACAAGCTACTGTGCGTTAAAAGAATTATTGTCAAAAAGTGAGCCTAAGGATTGATATGCTTTTTTTTTGAAACTATCATAATGCGATTTTTATAAATACTGATCCTAGAAAGCTCCAATTTTACAGATATTTAATACTATATTTGTTAAATAAACTTTTTATGTTTCAGCTTTTATAGATTACAGTGCATTCGGTAGGTGTGAAGTGTGAACAACAAGTTGTGGTTACCTGCTATTTACACCTACTCACCTACTAAGGCCGGTAAGCTCACTAGCTCTTGTCGAATATGAATCCAAATGAGATCCCATTGTAATAATATGTACGTCTAGTGTTGATTTACAAAATTCCGATTACTATAGCCTTCCCAAACTATTGTGAGAATAAAAAAATGAAGACGCACACTTTTTTAAACTATTTTGTATGCAGTGTGTAAATTAGTTGGTTTGATAGTGGTAACTAATTAAAAAACAACTTGTCAAACAATAATAAGTCAATTAAAATATTGTTTCCTTTATTATCTAAAAAAAAAAAAACTGAAGAACTCTCTCATTGCACCAAGAGTTCTTCTTTGTATAAATTTTATTCTGTTCTAATTTTAGTATTATATACATAGTACAAACAATAATATATACATGTTTGTTCGTTGAATATTTCATGTATGACTTAAAATATTGCTTAACTCTATATATATATTGTTTGTAAGGATATTATATCGGTAATAATTTAAATTTCTATAACATTAATTGATAATTCCATATTGAGCTTCTCTTTTTTATTTGTTATCAGATGAAACAGAGATCATAATGTGCCTTAATCACATAGTGTTTCAAATATTAATTCTTTGGAAATTTTTATAAAATTATATAATAATGATTCAAAATTGAATTTCGAAGTTGTACTTAATAATACGCAATAACTATAAGAAAATAATAGTGTACTAATTTCATTAGCTAGCAACCGTTTTGAAGGATTAGAGCATAATTTTAAAAGTGAAACCTGCCATTTTCTGCGTAAAAATATCTAAAGCTTTGAGTCTTAATAACTTTGCAAAAAATTAAGATATACTGACACATTCTAATGGTAAAACTTATTTGTTTTAAAGTGCTCTATAACATATTTAAGTATAAAAAAATTTGAAGCATTTTTTTCAACAACCCTTTTTTGACCATTTTGCGATAACTTGCAAAATATTCACTATATTGACCAGCATTTTTCTTAAATTCATGCCATAGACCTCATTAAGCTCTGATATATCCAATTTAGTTCTTTTAAAAATATTGATTCTTTATAAAGATATCCTCAAAAAATATGTACAAAAAAAGTACCTCCTGTTTTCGTGAATATATACTCATTCCAAATTCTGAATTTCAAAAAAAAAAATCGACAAAAATTTCGTTTTCTCTACAAAAAATGTAGCTAAAAGGTTCAGCAAGGGCTATACTAATAGATAATTTTGCTGTCCATTATTTCCATAATTTATATTTAAAATTTGTTTAAAAAAGTAGCGCGTATGTTTAAAAAATCATCAAAATTTTAATTGCATTTTACGCAAAATTTAATTTGAATTATTAGTTTAAATTTTATTTAGGTGAATGCAAATTTTGAAATTGTACAAAAATTATTTAATACCCTAATCCAACTTACTTTGCAATTCATTAGCTATTGTTCAACTTCGTTTTTTTTTAAAAAAAAAAATGATTTTTATTTGTTGCACGTATACCTGCAGCGGTAGCTAAAAGTAAAGCGGTATTCAACAAGGATTGTTAAAGCAAAGTATATAAGTGAAGGAGATAAAGGAAAATTAGTCTACATAAATGTAAGAAGGGAAACAACTTTGTTTTTTTGATCATTTTTTGTTCCGTTTGTCAAATTAATTTTGGGACTCAGTTACCATAACCTTTAAGCTGTTATGAATACTATAATTTGGTTTTCTCCATGAAAAATTATTATTTTTCAATCAAACAAAAAAACAAATTATAAATTTTAGCTACAGCTAGGGTTCCAAACACAAAAATTTATGTTACAGATTATGTTTTTTAAGTTTTCTAATCAGTTTAACAATCAATGTTAGGTTAATGTCAGGTCAATATTAGGTCAATATTCTTTTATTCTGCTAATAAAACCTCTCATTTCAGGACATATATAAATAGTCATAGAGGGCATAAACTTATCTTATCAATATCTGGCTTAATAGTGAGTAATAAAATTCGAAACTACCGAAAACCATCTTAAATCAACTTTTTGCAATTGTAAAAAACTGACAACAAAAACCCCTATTCTGCCGAATTTCAGCCCAAATGACTTTCAGCTTTTCACGAGAGTACGTACACATCTCGGACACAATCATTTCAAAGAAAATTTCCGCAGGCTACTGTGCGGGGAGAAAGATACCATCAAATTGCACCTATAGCTTACTGGGTGTAATGATTTGTAATTTTGGACTAATAGCGAAGGTAGATAATATGCTAATAGATATCACTCTTGCTATTATAAATTGGTGGTCACTGGATTGATAAAGGCTGGTGTTCTTATTTGTAAATGAAATGTCTATTAGCGAATAAGTAAAATTTAAGAGGAGTAAAAAGACAGATAAATCTACAGGGAATTATTGAATAATTTCCTTGTAGTACTTATATATGGAAAGAGGCAAGGTTTTTCATGAACGAAATATGAAATGTTTGGCTCATTACACTGTCCGCCTTTATTGGAAACAATTGATAACGCAATTTCTATGAATACTGATCCGAGTAGACTACCACTCTACATGAACATTGGTATGAACAGTTACCACAAGTATCTCAGATATTAACTTCCATGAGCTAATGTGCAGAAGAAAATTGCAAAAACGAATTGGTACTCTGCTGCTACTTATACTTGTTGCAATCAGGAGGAATCATCATATAGCTCTCTCTCTCTCTCTCTCTCTCTCTCTCTCTGAAAACCGACTCGAGTAAGCTTAAATTTCACATACAGAAATTTATAGGTTGATATCTAAAGAGCTCCCGAGCTCAGTCTCCATGAGCTATTACGAATTGAATTGAATAAGGACACTAGTTGGTGTTGCATTCACAACTTATTATGGTAATTTATAAGGTAATAACCTTTGGATTTGTAATCCTTTTTGGGGAAAAGTGAACCACTGCAGCTAAATTTTTACTCCTAATAAGAAATAACTAACTTAGCTACTTGAAATGTTTATTCTAGACCATAGAGCATGCTAATTACAAACAACGTAAACTAAAATTTAGCTATAGGACCTCAGATTTGCTTCTGTGTTTTTTATTGTTATTATATACTCATTAAAAAAATACAGAAAGCAGTGATCATACATCAGCCCTTTTTAAAACTTGATGTACCACAATTTTGTATATTCCTCAACTGTTCCCATTTAGAATGTGAACATTTCAATAATCGCCGCATCACTACAAGCCGAAAATCATCTTTTGTTCTACCATGAAAAAATTTTGCCGTTGTACACATCAAAATGCGCTTTTTAAAGAGCTGGTTTATGCTATTTTGGTGGAACCGCTCAAAGTTACCTCAGGAAAATACAAAAATTGAAATTTCAGCAATATTATTGTATGAAGTCGTGCAGCATATACCCGTAACTCTTCGTAGTGGTTCAAGAAACAGAAAAGTTTTAAAAAATGGCATGCATAACGATTGATTCATTATAGTTACATCATTAAGAAAGTAATGCAAATAAATCCGTTAACCTTTGTTTACTGGGCATAAGTGTATTCCGGTTCATAGAATAAAGGAGCGAACATTATTGTTGGCGTACTATTGTATGTAAGACAGTAATTATCCATGTTATTTATAAATATGTATCTCTAACATGTGAAATTGATGTCAACTTAATCAAAATCTGTTAATTAGATGTCAACACAAGAAAAACGGCGAATATCTTTTTCGCATGCCAACTGCAATAACATAGCTTCTTTCTTCTCCTTTACAAATCTTCTTTTTCATTAGATTTATTACATGAAATTCAAAAAAAGAACCAGAGCAATGATTTACGATAGCGATGAGGAGGCTGGGGGTGTATGAATGTAGAATATAAGTTGCTGTAATCCATCTAAATCGCACTTTCTAGGTAACCAAGATCAAGGGAATTAAATCTCAAAAAATTAGGAAAGGTACCAAATCTCAAAGCTGTATATCGTTCAATGTAAGTCCCTTGTGTGAAGAAAACTTGAATGCAAATTCAGCTCTAAAATCAAATACTTACGAAGCTTTCCCGTAAAAGAAGATTGACAGTTCGTCAATTTCCAAGTGGAGATACTGCAATTGATGTTCGAGAATTCTATGTTGATAAAAAAACCCAAGAACTGCGCCCAGGTAAAGGTAAAAGAAAATTGGCATAATGGCCATGTATCCTTGCTCGAACTGAAGATTTTGCATATAAAAAATAGGTATCTGCTTGACACTGAACCAATGGAGAATATTGCAAGAGTTGATGCCCAAAATTGACAAATCTCTTGAAGACATTACAAAGTGAATAAATCATAGCTATGAAGCTAATCAGATAACTAACGCCTTAAAGTGAGTCATTTCTAATGAAATTATGACTCTGAATTACATTCTCCGAGAAAATAGCTAGTAGTATATAGCCTGCCTGATATTTTTTTTTTTTCTGTAACTTTTGTTTCTTTTTTAATATTAAAAAAAACATGTCCTCCTTCGACCTTAGCAAAGTAATTCGTCCTAATATCTTGGCATTAAAGCCTTATCGTTGTGCTCGTGATGATTACAGTGAGGGCGTCTTGTTAGATGCTAATGAAAACGCATACGGTCCATCTTTAACTACTCAACATGATGGAGATTTGAACAGATACCCTGATCCATATCAATCCCAAGTAAAGGAACGTATTTTAAAGTTACGTAACTTGAAGTCTACCAAGAATTTGTTCTTGGGCGTTGGTTCTGATGAAGTTATTGATTTACTAATTCGTATTGCTTGTGTACCTGCTCATGATAAAATCTTGATTACTCCTCCTACTTATGGCATGTACTCTGTTTGCGCTCAAATTAATGATGTTCAAGTTGTCAAATCCCCTCTAAATGTTGAAAATGGTGCCTATCAATTGGACTTGGATAATGTAAGTAGCTTTTATTTACTCATTTTTAACGCAATTATGACTAATAATTTTTTTTCTAAAAAAAAAAAAAAAAAAAGCTTTTTGACACTTTGAAATCAAATCCCGAGACAAAGATTGTATTTTTATGTTCTCCTGGTAATCCTACAGGTACTTGTCTTAGCCACAAGAGCATCCGCACAGTTCTTGAATCTGATTTCAAGGGCTTGGTTGTTGTTGATGAAGCATATGTCGATTTTGTTGATCATGCTGAAGGCTCCGTTGCTACTTGGGTTGATCAATATCCTAATTTAGTTGTAATGCAAACCTTGAGTAAGAGTTTTGGTTTAGCTGGCATCCGTGTTGGTATTGCTGTTGGTCACGCTGATGTCATTCAAATCCTTAATAACACTAAAGCTCCTTATAACATTGGTACTCCTAGTGCTTTAGTGGCTGCTGAAGCTCTTTCTGATGAGGGTTTAGCTAAAATGTACGATTATCGTAAGCGCTTGATTACCCAACGTGGTGTCTTAATTGAGAAATTGCCTCAACTTGATGGAACTGGTCGTATTTTGGGTGGCAACGACTCTAACTTTGTTTTAGTCGAAATTTTGGATGCTGTTAGTAAAAAACCTTCAAATGATCGTGCACAAAAGGTTTACAGTATGATGGCTGAAAACCTTGGTGTTGTTGTTCGCTTCAGAGGTATGGAATATGGCTGTGAGGGTTGTTTAAGAATTACTGTTGGTACAGAAGAGGAAAATGAAACTGTGCTTGACATGTTACAAAAGGCTTTAGCTGCTAATTAATAATAATACAATATATCACCATTAGAGTTGCCAAATTCATAAGAATAAAAACCTTTCTAACTCATTATTATGCTTAATTAGATACTTTGATTTTCATTGATGCATATAATAATAATTTGCTCCAGGGTTTGGTACTGTAAGCTTTTTGAATATAAATGATTTGCGCTCTTTACAAAATGATCGCCGTGGTCATCCTAAGTCTAGAAATACCTTAATAAGCAATATTTCCTTGAGTTTAATAAAATAGAACACGATTGGATTACTGATATCTTGTTAATCATATGTTTAGTTGATTTTTTTTTAAAAAAAACCCCTTTTTTTCGACTACTATAAAAATTCTTTAAAAATGGATTAAAAGTTTTTGAAAGGCATCTTTTATTTGCAGCTCTTGATATTTTAGTATTTTTAATTAAACTTTCAACTAAACAGATGTATTTCCTAATCTCGCTTTTGATCAACTTATCCCATTGAATTTTAACAGAGTTTTATCCATTTTTGGCTATGAAGCGATGCAAAAAAAAAAAAAAAAAAAAAAAACGCAACAGTAGCAACTTTTAAATGCACTTTTTAGCATTAGTGTTTGTAACATTCAATACAAACTCATAAGTTGCTTACTTTTGAAATAACAACAAACAA
This sequence comes from Mucor plumbeus, assembly GCA_016758945.1. Taxonomy (NCBI): domain Eukaryota; kingdom Fungi; phylum Mucoromycota; class Mucoromycetes; order Mucorales; family Mucoraceae; genus Mucor; species Mucor plumbeus. The sequence continues at coordinate 46,343 of JAEPRC010000219.1, forward strand.
ATGCAATTTCTAATCATATACATTTCGCAGCACATTTTGCATGTACAATGCTTTTGTTTATTGATTTCGTTATTATTTCCTCATGGCCGATGAATTTTTTTTTTTCGCTGCTGAATGCAACAACGCTTCAATTACTACAAGCAGCTGGATTTGATACTGGTCATACAAACGCCATTAATGTTTTAACCAATCTATTTGAAGAATACATTGAGTTATTATCATGCACTGCTTCATCATACTCTCGCCTGTCAAGTAGATCTACCGGAAACATATTTGATATCTTGGATGCTTTGAAAGAATTCAACATTGATTTAAAGAGTCTTGAATTTTGGTTAAATAGTGAAGCAAATGCTTTGTCTCCGATTTGGACTGAACAAGGTGATCCCAGTAGAACTTTGAAAGGTAATTCTTATAAAAAAAATTGATTTATAGATGTCTCATGATAGGAATATTAGGGGTGGTATATAACGGATTAAATTATCAAAAAGATTCGATTATATATGAATACAGAGACAAACATGATCCTACATTGATATCGTCATTATCAGAGCAAGAAGAAGATAAAGAAAGCGAGCTACCAACATCTAAAAATGATAAAATATTACCAAATTATGTACCACATCATTACTTTCCACTGTTTCCTGTCATACAATCGACAACAGACAAACTAGAGTCTATAGTATCTGAGCTAAAGCAAACAGTATCGATATCAGATGAATTGCCATTACCTAATGTTGTCAAGAAAAAGAAAAAACCTATTGACAACCCCTTTACTTATTTGAAACCTTTTGAAGATTCGATATTAGCTAGCATTGAGATTGATCAACCAGAAGCATTATCAGTATCAATCTTTCAAAAATCAAGCATTAATTCATCAGAAAATATAGATTCCAATGTACATAAACAAAAACGAAGAAGACATTCTAAAACAATAAATCAGATTATAGATAAAATTGAATACCAAAATGAAAAAGATTTCAAAAATTTGTTGATCAATAATTCTGGTGTTTTTAATGAAACAACCAAACAGATAGCAACTCCAGGAAATACAATGTTTAGTCAAGAAACAGGTTTATTAGACAAAATAATGACAGACATTACATCACCAATAGCTATAGCAAATTTAATGACACCTAATTTAATGATAGACGCCATTGTACAACCTGGGTTTGCTACACCAACAAGTGCTCTTCGATTAAATATGGCTAAATTGCCATCGAAAAAGCAACCAATTGGTGGTATCACAATAGAGGAATATCCTAGTCAAACACCTGTCAATTTAAAGACAATTGTATCAGAAAATGTGTCACATATTGAAGAAAAGACTGATTCCGTCTCACTAGCCTCACTGCCTACTGAGCCTTTAGCTTCTTCTAAACCTGCCAAAGATAAAAAGAAGCTAGCAAAATTAAAGAAAAATTTAACTATTAGTCTACCAAAATCCAAAACAGATGCAATACCTGCATCTATAAATTCAGTTAAAGCAAGTACACCGCCTACAACCGCATCTGAAACCTCTAAAATTCGATTTAAAATCAAATTACCAACTGTTACACCTACAACAACGCAACCAGCTTCCAATTCACCCAGTCTAAAAGACATTGTTAACTGTAATTGCAAGAATTCAGCTGTAGATTATGGCACTTTTATGGTTGCATGCGATGGTTGTGGAGTGTGGCACCACGGCTCATGTGTTGGAATAACCGAAAGCGATAAAATAGAAGAATGGCATTGTGATCGTTGTAAAATGCAAGTGTAACATCTCCACAAAATAAAGGGAATGTCGTATTTTTCTATATTGGGATTTTATGCCTTAGTCAATTTAGCGCTCCCTTAATGGAGTGTTCTGTGCTTACAGTCTATATAAAGAATTGTTTCTTGTATATAAGATTTTTTCTAACTCTTATAGGTGATTAATCATTTGACAATGAGGTTTAGTAGAAGCAATTATAAACTGCCAGGCAGGTTTATGCTTGATAATATATACCTCAAATTACACTTTGTGAGTGTATGAAACCTATATTATGTAAACGTCAATTGTATATAGAGCGCTAGTATAAACACAATTCATCAGATACTGCACGCATGTTGCTGCTTCATGTATCGTATGTGTAACACTGCGAGCTAAAAGAAAAAAAAAAGGTATAAATATAAGTGTTTATGCTTAAGCTTGTTTCCTTTTTTTCCTCTTCTCCTTTAGTTCCAACGCATATTATGTCTAATTCATTAACTGATAATTTATTTTCTCGTACATTTGATTTATCAGCAGTAATTCTCACAGCATTAGCTATAAAATATCCTGATCGAGCTGTCTTTGATGAACATAGAGAAGGCATTTCTCATAACGGCGGCTGGCCAATTTTAGGTAGTTTACCTCATATCATAAGCAATGCAGAGAACTTGCACGAATTTTTACTCAGTGGTTTTACTAAACTGGACTCATTAACAACGTATGTCAATAACCAAAATACATTCAAAATATATATATATATATTCTAAATTAAAATGCGTATTATATTAGTACGGCTTCAGCATTAGGCATGCCTCGCACTATTGCAACTGTTGATCCTCGCAATATTGAGCATGTACTTAAGAGTAAAGTGAAAAATAAAATAATACATCATGCAGTGCAACCAACTAAAAATACATTTTATTAGATAACTTTGAAAATTATGCAAAAGGCCCACAATTAAATGCTGCAACAGGTGATTTGTTTGGTCATGGAATATTCAATGCTAATGGCGAGCAGTGGAAATACCAAAGAAAAACAGCAAGCCATATCTTCAATATTAAAAATTTCAGGGATCTCTTCACAGAGTAAGATTGTAGATCATTCTAAATATTGCATAAATTTAATTCTAATCGGCTTTCTTTTAATTTGTGCCAACAGGGTCTTTGTTAAGGAGCTTGATGTAATGTTTAAGGGTGTATTAGATAAAGCAGTAGCCTCAAATCAGGTCGTTGATTTTCATGATGTTATGTTTAAATTTACATTAGACTCATTCATTTTGTAAAGCCCTAATAACATATATATCCCATGCAGTTAAATTAACGTATTTCATTATAGACTTGGATTTGGTGTACATTTACATGCTTTAGATAGTGAAGAAAAAGTTCCTTTTGCTGCTTCATTCGATGAATGTCAATTAAATAGTTTTCAGCGTTTTGTAAATCCACTTTGGAGAATGACAGAGCCTATATCTAATTTATTACAACCTTGGAAGAAGAATGTCAGCCAGCATTTAGATACTGTTGATGGCTTTGCTAGTCGGGTCATTGAAGGACGAAGAAAGCAACTGGCTAATGGCGAAACACATCATCGCGATTTACTGTCAAGATTTATGGATGCACACAATGAACATGATGAGCCACTAAACAACAAAGAGTTAAGAGATATCGTATTGAATTTTGTCATTGCTGGAAGAGATACTACAGCTCAAGCATTATCTTGGACATTTTACATGCTATTACTTCATCCCAGAGTGGAATCGAAGCTTTTACAAGAAATTCTTGAAAATATTCCTGATGATGTAGCTAATGATCCTGTTACTTTATATGAAGCCATCAAAAAAATGACATATGCTCATGCTGTGTAAGGCTTTTTTTTTTTTTTTTTTGTATAATCTTATTATTTGAGTAAAATTTCTACTAATATTGGCATTTAGGTTTTATGAAGTTTTAAGATTATATCCCTCCGTGCCCAACAATCAAAAGTATGCACTTGATGATGATATCTGGCCTGATGGTACACCTGTTCGCAAGGGAGATTATGTAATGTGGTGTCCTTGGGCGCAAGGTCGTACTGAATCTGTGTGGGGTCCTGATGCTAAAGATTTCAAGCCTGAAAGATGGATTACTCCAGAAGGTGAACTTCGACGTGAATCACAAGGTCAGTGGCCAGCATTCCATGCAGGACCCCGTGTTTGTCTTGGCCAAAATTTAGCTACTTTGGAAGCACTTGTTGCTATGATTTTTTTAGTAAAACGATACAAGTTCAAATTGGTTCCTGGCCAAAATATCACTTACCAAGTCTCATTAACTTTGCCTATGAAAGAAGGTATGAAGGTTTACGTGCAAAATCGATAATCTCTATGCATACATAAACTTTTATAAACATACGAAAATTTTTATATGCACTTGTATCTTGTATATTATAAATAGTATTGTTTCAAAATCTATAAAAATAAAAAAAAATTATGGTCAATAAATAAATGATATTACTTTCAGGAGAAATGCTTGCATTTGGTATGTCGATCGCACCATTAATGTTACTTCATTCACGAGAAAATATTGCTTTTAAAATATTTAATTATCGTTATTTTTTTACATGCATTAGTTACTCATGGTTTAAATTTTACATCTTTATTTGATGCTACATCTTGCATACCTTGCAGAATTACATTCAAGTCTTCTATTCTCAACGTATATACAGAAGACAAATTCCTTAATCTTTAAACACTCAATCAGGGGAAGTGTTCGGGAAATCACGTGCTGCCTACACGAAAAAAATATTATTAAACTATATTATTATTAAATATTAGAATTTACAACAATGGGGAAATGGTGTAGTGGCTATCACATTCGCTTTGCATGCGAAAGGCCCCGGGTTCAAACCCCGGTTTCTCCATATTTTTTTGTATTTTTAGAAAATTAGTTACACTCCTTACTGCTGTGTCATTCTTAACTTTTTGATACTGTTGCAAATCAGATTGCACAAACTGACTTTACTGCTAATGTTTCTAGTGAAACACTATCTTTGACATCTTTCATTCTTGACAACCGATATAATTTATCATCAGTTCATTTTATATTTTAACATCCATTATATTTTATCAGTTCATTTTATACTTTATTAGCTCCATCAATATTTTATTAGTTCATTTTTAGTTATTTTTGTTTAGTATAAATAACCCCTTTGCAAAGGAGCATTAAACCATTAAATAAAATCATCTTATTATTTCATCTTACTTTTTCATCTTACTTTCATCTTCTTTTCACTTTAATATTATCGTATAGATATTATATTTTTATCTTCTTATTTTACTACAAGATCCCTTGAACTATTATAATATATATTTCATTGTACCTTTTCTATTTTTTCTTTTATTCATTTCGTTTTATACAAAATTATATAAAACATTTACTTTAGTTGGACAACTATAAACCTGGTGCTCATTTAATAGTTATTACTGTATTGACAATAATCTACAGTATTAGTTTTTCTTTATCACATCACTTACTATTTAAACCTAATTTGTAACATTACAATCTGTTTTAAACTGACATTTAATACTACTTTTCCAAATTACATTTAGAGCTTACAGTATGCAAATACTGTAAATGGTCCGGATATTCTTTAAATTCCGCCGTTTTTGTAAATACAGCATAAATTAATAACTCAACCAACGTGAAACAAAAACTATTAGAAAGATAAAAATGTGTTTATTAAGAGTGCAAATATATTTACAAACTCTATAAATATATCGACCGGATACTATCAAGAAATATATCTGTCAAGGGATATTATTGGCTACGTGAATTGCCACAAGATATAAAATAAATATTGTTGCAAAAAAATTGTATAATTTAAAATAAAAGGAAGATTTAGAAAGTAAATCACACAAAAACTAAAAATCCTTTTTTAATTATTAATCATGTCTTTATGAAATCTATGAGTTGTACATTATGACTAATATAATAATCCGCTTATATATGAATCAAACAGAGTTACCTAGCACAGCATTTAGCTTCCACTTGATAAACTGATGAGGTTCCTTGCTGCTATTCATGTTGTAGTATGTTCCTTACTATAAGGAATTACTAATCTAAAATGAGACATTATCGTATCATAAACATCTGTGACTACAGTACTACGTATGAGCCTTAGGGGTGTTAACTAATCACTCTAATAAAAGAGACTATATAATAAGAGGACATTTTTTATTACAATAATCCTTTTACTATGGGAAAAAAGGCGAAAATAGCGATTTTAAAATTTGCAGCTATTTGTTTCGTTACGTTAAATTGTTATAAAGTTATATCTTTCCAATAGTATCTTTATGTAAAACAATTTCTGTAGCTAATGTCGTAATAGTTTTTTTTTTAGAAAAGATATATTTTATACCTCATTTTACACCTTTTTTCCCGTAGTGCTTAGCTAAAACTATAACACCGCAGATTTGGGTAGATTTATACCATAAAAAGGATATGCTAATTTATACTAAAATAAATTATTTCACGTAAATATAAAATTTTGATATTTTACAGCAAAAGACCAATTAATGTTCGGACAAAGTAAACAAATACATTATATTAAATTAAAATTATGATTTATTACATGGCTATCTATCTGATATAGTATTCAGCACAATAAAGAAGATATTAAATGACTTGATCTGATGTATCATTAATAATCTACATAGATGCCAAAGGACACTAGTATTACAACATTTATCCAAAAAAAAATTATAAAATAAAGAGAAATATTAACCTGTCAAAGTAGAGTTCCTCAGTTTAATATACTTTGGTTAACTTAATAAAAGAAACCTACACTTATCTAGTTGACTTTCTGTATTGTTTTTTATACTTTTTTTCATGAATATTCTATAAACTCATAGCATTATTCCACAACAGCTGAAATTTACAGTATGTGAGAATTTACAAAATAAAAAGAGCCAACATAATAGAGATTAAGATTTCTACAGCATTGTTATTAAATAATTACAGTAGCTCTTGCCATTTATTATAGGAAAGAAAGTTTTATTTAAAAGAAAAAATAATGCATAGGAAATTTGTGATTATACCACACTACTACAGCAAAAAAAAATGCGTGACCTCTGCACATACTGCATACGCAATTTTTTGTACAAATTGTTCATAATTTCTGCATATTTTGACATATTTTGGTTTTCTCCGCAACACATTTTTTAGCTATGGTGTATCGCTATTACGGTTTTTGTTTTCGATGCAATCCCGCCTATTAATATATTCTAATATTGAAATTGATTGGTATATACTGTATATAATTGCTATAAAGTGTTTGCTGTTGTTATACATATGAGGACAGTGTTCATATATATAAAAAAGCGTAGCAAATTAAATTACGCTATAATACGCACTGCAGTGGAATTACATACTAAAAGCTTGATAATCATAAAATAACTTAATTTACAAGTATCACTCACAGATTTCATGCCACTTGAAATATTAAAGTGCAACAATAATAAAGAGATACTCAAAGTGAACACAATAACAAACGCATGCGAAAATACAAAATACTTTTGAATCAATACATGTCGTGTGAACGATAGCACCCTTGATCACAGTGCAATCGATTACACAAATGACATATATACCAAGAAGTATTTTACTTAATTCAATAAATAATAATATCAAAGATATTAGGTTTAATCAACTATTCCCCTGTGTCATAGTTACGCTACCAATGAATAACATTTCAAGCACACTTTAGAATTCACACCTTAAAATCAAGGTTACCTAAATAGATATAGCCAATAGCTCCCAAAAGGCCCACATTGTCGCACTTGACATATAACCCTTTATGGTCGATGCTTTGCATGATTTATCCTTTCAATATAGTATTAGTAACAACAACTCAAAATTAGAAGATTACTCCATTCAAGTCTGATGGTATACAAGTTCTCTAAATCACTATAAATACCCTCATACTTTTTCAATTATATTTAATCTTGAGAAATCTTTTGTAATAAAACTTTAGCTGATTATAATTATATTTCTACCGCTTTTATTTTTATATTTTTTTTATTTTAGTAAACAACTTCGTTATTTACTGCACGCACTTTGATAACTTGAAAAAAAAAATGTTAATTTTTGTTTTGAATTGTAATACTGTATATTTACATTTATTCTAATATTTGAAAGGAGTGAAAAATATTGTATGAACTTAATAAAATCTACTGCCGTTTTGCATCATACTGCATGGTTAAAATCACATAAAATAGAAATAAAGAGATGTTTAGCGGATGCTTTCTCGTTGAGATTAATAAATGTAATTCTTCATCTTTTATTAATGAACAAATAACTCTTATAAATTCTGTCGGTTTTTTGCCTATTATTTATGTTAAATATCAACTCAATTCCATATTGAATCTGACATCCAAATGGAATTGAAATAGTATAAATACTTTTAGAATCCAGGACCTGATGACTCCTGGCTTCCTTTTTAACTTAATAATAAAGACCCTACGTTCTCCGTGATATAATCACTTATAGTCTTTTTTATTTTATTGTATTGGAAATAATCGTTATTTACTTATAACTCTCAAATTCAACTGTTTGTACTTTGATTTGAAAAACTATTTTACTACCTTATTTCAGTTTATAATGAGTTGTTTCATTCACAAATACAATATTCACTACAGGAAAAAAGGTGTAAAATGAGGTATAAACTACAACTGTTCTGAAAGAACTGCTACGATATTCGCGATATTCGCTGCAAGAACTGTTTTACGTGAAGATTTTATTGGAAAGATATAACTTTATAATAATTTTGCGTAAAAAATCAAATAACTGCAAATTTTAAAATTGCCATTTTCACGTTTTTTCCCATAGTGATTTTCTAATTCAAACATCCTCTACATATCATTCCATTGCAAAAAATAATAACTTCGATGTCTTTTCTCTGGATTTTCATACATTCCAAGTGTAGCGGTAATTTAAATCTAGAAATTTCTAATGATGAAAAAACTGATAAAAACAACCCCAAATTTTTAAAATGCAAGATTGACATCACAGGTGTATAATAGCCTGGGCAACTCTATTAAATGACTTCAACGTGAAATTTAATTCAGTATGTAATGCTATATTTACTGAAGACTTTTGTCCCCAAAAATATTGCGAAAAACGCAAAAACATAAAATTTAGTTTCTAAAGATTGTAAAAATATTTTTATAACAGAGCTTTAAAGTTAGCACTAAAAATGTGTAAAGCGGATATATACTTTTTATTTGAGGCAATATTTGTTACCTTAGCGCTATTTTTTATAGAGTTATTAGTTTTCTTCAAAAAAACCAAATTTTGGGTGAGTATATACAAGGGAAGATTTATGGCTTTTTAAAATTGAGCTTATGGTAAAATATGGTAGAGCTAAATAAAAGAATCCTTTTTGGCTTATAAACTAGCTGTCTAAACTGTTACCACCTCGAGTTACAGCCCATTGAGGTTATGTTTTTGTATGCTTTTAATAGAAATAGTTTTAAAAATATTCTATGAGCTTTATTGGCTTTACTGCTAAATTTAATTTCCTCCTTTTTTATTATATATCTGTTTTGAAATATTGTTCTTCGAGATTACTTCAGAATTGCAAAAGTTATCAACTGAAAAGTAAATTTTGTAGTAGTTTTCTCGGTATTGTAAAATGCAGCCCCTATAAAACGGAGTTTGGCAATTTAGGTCTCGTAGTGTGGGTTGGATATGTAATAAGTCTATTCTTTGAAGAAATTTTTTGGTGAAGCCTTTAGAGGAACGTTGTAAAAGCATTGCAACATAACACTATGGGAAAAAACGCGAAATTGGCAATTTTAGAATCTGCAGTTATTTATTTTTCATGTAAAATTATTATAAAGTTTTATCTTCCCAATGTAATCTTAATATAAAACAGTTTTTAAAGCGAGTATCATAGTAGTTTTTCAGAAAAGTTGTAGTTTATACCTCATTTTACATCTTTTTTCCCGCAGTGTAAGTTTTTCTTCTTTAATATACTGTACCTATCATATTTAATTTTGTTTTTATATATTTTAGTGCAAAATCTGCAAGCTTTACACTATTTTCAAAGTTAATTAAGCGGAACAATTTAGGTGCTTCAGTTATTAAAGCATTCTGTTATGTGAAAATTTCAGGCTCACGATAGTTGAAGTAAAAGATGATGTTTAAGGCTTTATTTAGCAAATTGTTTTACTTCTATTTTTACTGTATATAAATTTTTATTGAGTCGTTTTTTAATGTAAAATGCAAAGCTGTAATTTGCTTATCTATCTGTTTGTTGCACCAGCATCAAGTCTAAAATCGTGTGCAAGAATAGAGAGAAAGCGACAAAAAATGTGCAGCAGCTGCACAACTGTGGTAAAATTTACCATATGTTTTCTGGTCGAATTTTTGAAAAATATATATAAGCAGAAAATTACCACAATTGTATCAAAAGATGCAGATGTGAGGTTTACGTACTCCCATACAATTAAGACAATTCAGTAATTTTTTATCATAGTGATTAATAGTTTGCGTGCAATAACCATGCGGAAATCTGTCGCTGAAATTGCCAGACTCTTCGTTTCTCGCATATTTTATAAGAAATTTGCAACTACCTGTGTAAAATACGCAGTAACTTTACCACCCGTAGTAATGAACCTGGTATGTTTAGGTGTATGATGTTTCATTATACATACAAGGTACAGTGACTCACAAAACTGTCCCAATGTTTTGCACTTTTGGCTTTTTGGCCGATTATCGAGGTAAAATTGCGTAAAACATGTACTTAAAAATCTTACAGTTAGAAAGACAGATATCTTTTATGTCTAAAAAGTGCTTACTGCTAAAAGAAACCCTATCAATCACAGACGGTGCTGTCACCTAAAGTCAATCAGTACATTGGGACAGTTTTGATGCCTATTTTCAAAATTTACAAAATGACCCAAATCAGAACCACTAGTTGGATTGTGCTCCTGAGAGACTATCAATAAACGCAAATACGTCTGCAAAATCAAAATACTCCAAAAAACCGGACTTTAAATATATACTGCTTCATTTTTGATCACCCAATATTTAGTATAAAAGAAATATCACGTGACCAGAAAAATTGTACAATTTCTTTGCTCAGAGATGGTAACTCATTACGTTTTGTAGCTCAAAAAGTTGATGTAGGTAAGTCAACTATAAAAAGGCTCAAAAAAGAGGACTGCGGAGATTGTAAGGTATCCAAAGGTGGTCGTCCTCGGTTGATTCAAGGTGCGGATGAAAGATACTGTATGTGGTACGTAAGATCACAAAGGACAGTACCAAGAGTGCCAAGGAGGTTTCCAAAATGTTGATAGATGATGCTGGGATCAGAATCAGTGCTCAAATTGTACAGAGAAACCTTCATTGAGCCTGGTTAAAGGCTGTTGTCAAGTCTACACATAATTTTATATCATATCAAGATGTACGCAAGCGTCTCGAATTAAGTCATAAGTGCAAGGATTACACAATTGAGAATCGGAAACATGTCATTTCATCAGACAATATCAAAATCAATTGTTTTGGCTCGGAAGGCTGCTTCTGGGAATGGATTAGGTCGGGTGACGATCTTCAATGTCATTGGGTTGAGTTCAAGGCAAAAAATAGTGGTGGCAGTTTCATGCTTTAGAGTGCCATTACGAATGTCGGGGTTGATTGGTTTTGCAAGATTGATAGCAATATAAAGCAGACGGTGTACAAAAATATCTTAAAAGTCGAATTGAAGGATGTATGCAAGAAATCAGGCTTCCGCCAAGATCAAATAATCTTTCAATATGACAATGACTCCATGCACACATCTAACTCGGTTGGGATATATCTCAGTGAGCAAGTATATGGAGTTATAAAGTGGCTTCCTTAATCATCAAATCTTAATCCAATCGAAAACATGTAGGTTTTGTTGAAAAAACAACTCAATGAATACGAGACAGCCTGTAATGGCATTTTGAAGTTACAGGAGCGTGTAAAGGAAATTTAATATGAGACAATTATTACGGAAGAAGTCCAAAAGATTATAGACAGTATGCCAAATTGTAATAAAATGTGTCTTAGGAAAAAGGGTTATTGGACCAAGTATTAAGCAAAAAAAAATATTTTTTAAAAACAGGCATCAAAACTGTCCCAATGTACTAGTTGACTTTAGGTGACAGCACCGTCTGTGATTGATAGGGTTTCTTATAGCAGTAAGCACTTTTTAGACATAAAAGATATCTGTCTTTCTAACTGTAAGATTTTTAAGTACATGTTTTACGCAATTTTACCTCGATAATCGGCCAAAAAGCCAAAAGTGCAAAACATTGGGACA
>JAEPRC010000220.1:0-58088 GCA_016758945.1 Mucor plumbeus
AATTTTTAATTTATATAATTACATGAAAGATTTTGTTGAACTGTCATTGTTATACATCTATCAATATTACAAAGTGGTTGTGGTTGACATATTACTACAGTAAAAAATAATGACAAACAAAATAAAACCACTTTGTGTTTTTTTTGAGTAAAGAATAAGCAAGTAAAATAAAAGCAAAATAAACATCCAGAAAACAAATTGAATACAATGGAAGAAGGCAAGATTAGTTTGTTTTTAAAAACCAATAAATTGACGTTTTTTATGCAATTTTTAGAAGAAATATGCAGAGTATGTCGAAGTGAAGCAACAGTTGAAGAGCCCTTATTTTATCCATGCAAATGCTCTGGAAGTATTCGTTTTGTCCATCAAGAATGGTATTTGGTAAACATTTGATTATTTACTACAAGTAGACTTACAGACAAACTTTCATGCATAGTTTAATGGATTGGTTATCGCATAGCAAAAAAAAGTAAGTCTTTAAATATTGTATAGCATTTGTTAATGCTCTGTCAAAATAGATATTGTGAGCTCTGCAATCATTACTACAAATTTACACCTCTATACAAAAAGGATATGCCTACATCTATACCAAAGAGAATCTTTTTAGGTCATTTAAAAAATATGCTATGCTCAAAATTTGAAAGGTTAATACGCGCATGTTTAGTTTGCTTTATTTGGCTCGGTCTAGTGCCATTTATTACTGTTTGGATTTGGAGATTCTACTTTTGGAATGCTGATACCACCAATTATTTATTTAGCAAATACTTTCTGTCAACAACACAGAATAGCAGTAATGGTGTATCAATAGTCAGTGAAAAGGAAACTAATATTTGGAAAACGCTCATGTATGATTGCTTACAAGGATGGCTGATTTCATCAATTGTAACTGTAGTGTTTATTGCCGGATTTTTATTACGGGAATGGGTAATTCAAAATGTTCCAGCTGAATTACATGATCTACAAGAAGAAGAAGAAGAAGAAGAAGAAGAAGAACAGCAACAACAACGACAACAACAACAACAAGAAGAAGAAATTCCTGGTTTAATACCACCACAATCTGTCCATCTTCCACCCAACGCTATTGTACCAACTCAAATACAAGAAGAAGAAGAAGAAGAAGAAGAAGAAGAAGAAGAAGAAAATCAGGAACAAATACCAAGGATACGAAGAGGAAGAATAAATAATCCAAGACCTCCCTTAAGAGAAGAACCATCTGATTATGAAAATTTAGAAGCCATGTGGCTCATGAATGAATCTCAAGTTTCACCACCATTACATATGCTTGAAAGAGATTCATTTGATCTAGAGCAAGACTCTGATGATGATGATGATGACGATGGCTATTTCGATGAATCAGAAGAAGAAGAACCTGTAAATCCTGAAAGAGTGCGCGAAATTTTAGACACCATCCGAAGAGAACACGAAAATCAAAATCAAAATATACCCGATCAAATAATAAATCCAATTGTTGAAAATGTACAACCACAACCACAACAGCAACGTGAAAATATATTTAATGTACCTCAAAATGAAGAAAATGAAAATATTGATAATGTAGCTAACGGAGGAGTTGGTGGACCAGAAGATATTGATGGGATTTTAGAAGCCGTTGGCATGAAAGGAAGTATATACATACTCTTTCAAAATTCTGGGCTAATGATACTTTTGATGAGTATTTGTTTGGGTGTTGGTATATGGTTGCCGTATATCATGGGTGTATTTTTCATCACAGTAAGGGGGGGTTTTTTTTTATTCGTTTGTATGATTGATTGTATTGACAAATCTTTCCGCAGATACGTCCTTGGAATGGCCTTATTTTATTAACAGATCTTGTACAATATCTGTCAGATCCAGCATTGGACTATATTTCTTATCTCTGGCTTGAATTTTACACTCAGTTGAACCCTGTATCGCAATGGATACCTTCATGGACACCTATCATTATCAAATCAATCATTTTAACCGCTGTTCAGATTGGACAAACTTTCATAAAATTCTTTTCAACAGATGGAATAACCGATGCTTATATGGAATTCTTTCTCTTTACATCGACGACAAATGCCACAATTCCCAGTAATACTACTGCATCTTTATCGCCTGCCGTTTTAATGGATCCAGCAACTACCACAGTACAGTCTTACAGTATTTCATTATGGCATGATCTAATCTCTTTTTACAACTACACAAAACCTTTTTATCAATCGTTTTTCAGTCATTATATCCAAATGCCCACGGGTGATACTGCTATGGATCGAGTTGGATGTATAGTAACTGGTTACATCATTTTAGTCATCATTGGCTCACTTTATCTATCGAGAACTCGCAGCATGTATGCCAGAATTGGCCGTACAGCTCGGCAGATAGTTCAACAGCTTGGTATACTACTTAAGGTAGCGTTTTTTCTTATAATCGAAGTTGCAGTATTTCCTGTAGGATGTGGTCTTTTATTAGATTGTGTAGCGCTTTCGTTATTTTACAAGATTGGTGGTGAAGGACATTTGTTGGCTATTCACAAGCGAATGACATTCTTAAAAGAAAATGTAACAAGTTCTATCTTTATGCACTGGGTGATAGGTACAGGGTTCATGTTTTTGTTCAAGACAATGGTTACATTTTGTCGGGATATTGTAAGACCTGGAGTTATTTGGTTTATTCGAGACCCAAATGACCCTCAGTTCAATCCTATCGAAGATTTGGTGAAACGGCCTGTATTAACAAATTTAAAAAGGATAGGCGCAAGTGCTGTAATCTATGGTTTTGTAATTGAATTTGGTGTGGGTGGCCTAGTTGCTGTAATTAGCACTATATTTGATGGCATTTTACCCTTGAAATGGAGTTATACGTAAGAGCTTTTTTTTTTTTTTCTTTTTCTTTGAATGAATTCATACTGATTTTGTTCTACTTTAGACAACCTTTGACTACAATTCCAATTGACTTGCTTGTGATTATGATAGTTGTTCCTACAATAATTGAATATTTTAACCCAAAACAGTTGATGGAAAAAACAATGATTCAATGGACGACTTGGTTGTGCCACCAACTTCGATTAACATCCTTTCTATTGGGTGGAAGGCCAATTAATGAAGAGGGTTACATCTATTACAAAACTTGGAAGGCCTGGATTCAACGCCCCGAGTTAAATAATGCTACGCTCCAGGAACATAATGATGATAAAGAAGAAGAAGAAGAGGAGGAGAATGATTTGGCAATATTCATTAGAAATGGTTTACTTGTCCGTGCACCGAAACATGATGGCGTCCGATACATTCCTGGACGTCGCATGCTTGTTCCCGTTGACCCGATTACATTAGAAGCGTTAGATCCATCTGAAAGGAGTTTAGGCCACCCTGCAACAAGATCCGACCAGGATGAGGAGCAAGAAGAACATACTACGATTGTTTATCTACCTCCTCAATTCAAATTGAGAATTGGAATACTTATGTCCATCATGTGGATTTCATGGAGTGTATTATTATGTTGTGTATTTGTAGGCCCAATTGCTGTTGGAAGAGGGTTGTTTCAATATAATGGCATTGTTGCTCAACCAGGAAAGAAAATTCATGATATTTACGCTTACTTTATCGGTGGATGCGCTATGATTTTGGTCGGAGCCCTAGTAAAGAAAATCAAATCTGTCATTTCGAAATTCTCAATATTTGACTTTAGCCATGTACTTTATATTATGAATTGGGTATGTTTTCTTTAGTCAAAAGTATATAAATATAACGATATACACACTAACATTATGATAGGCCTTTAATTTCATAACTATTTTGATGTTTTTTGGTATAATAATTCCTTTAATTTTCGGTTGTATTCTTCAATTATATCTGATCATACCATGTCAAAATTGGGGTTCTAGGGCACCAGTAATTGATTTATTTTCCATTTATACAAATGGCCTGGTTTGTTTGACATTATTCGATGGGATCATATCCGTATTACCAAATCAAACTCTTACTCAATTGCTTAACAGGGTAATAATTCAAAAAAAAAAATTTTTTTTTATTGTTTTCTATTTACTAAAGCATCTTCTAGTTTAAGGGAAATGGTATCAGTCGATTCAATTTCAGTAATGAAATGAAAGAATTAATTGGACCATTGATCATAAATGGATTATTGGCAATTTTATTACCTTTTTCAATTGTAATGATTCGAAATTGCTTCGGTAAAATACCAAAGAAGAAATCAATGATAAAACAATAATTACTCAATTTTTTTTTTCTTGGTAACTGATTAGATCATGATACGACAAACCAGGTTAGATTTCTTCAAGTCATATATCCAGCTGTATTCATTGGCTTGGTTTTGTATTACTTTGGCGACGCATTTACCAAGTTCGGAAAACGATGGAGTCAATCGGTTCGGGAGGACCATTATTTAGTAGGCAGAGTGCTACACAACATGGATGCAACAACATCTTGATGTTAAAATGATAATTACTACATTTTCTACTTTTGTATATATTAAAAATGAATTTTATAATTGCAATAAAATTCATTATTTCAGCACATGCTTATTAACTATTTATTGATTTGAAGCTTATTTTTGTATCTTAAATATACGAATTGCAATTATTGAATTAATGTAAAGTCAATTGGTATATAAAAAAAGATTTTTCTACACAAATAGTACCCTCGTTTTTTTCTTTTTTTGAGGCATTCAGTATGAACATAAAATTGTAGTAAAAGGAACTGAGTTGATACCACCCAATAATGCATGAGGTCCCATCAAATTTGTTCTTTATTTAGCATCGTCAGCGACAAAAAGAGCAATCTGGGGGGAGACATGGTTATAAATGATGTTAGTTTCATACTCCTCAAAATCGGCTTTAATGTTTCACCATGGCTGTACTGATATGGTGGGTGCTGCTGTGTACCTTACACAGTAGAGGAGTTTTACTCAATGTTGACAAAAATGCTAAAACATCCGTTGATAAAGAGGCGGCGAGACTCATATGTCGATAATACCACGCGAGCGGGATTTAAGGTTCTCAGATTTTTATATAAAAGGAACCCATAATTGATCTACAATTTCATTTTTTTTTTCATTCAATTCAATTCAATTCAATTCAATTCAATTATATATTATACATTCAAAAATGTCTTCTACTACTACTACTTCATCTCGTATCGTTCTTTTTCTTGCCGTTGCATTGATTGCTTGCATGTGTTTAGTATCTGCTGCTCCTGTTACTAAAGATCTCGAATTGGAAGCTGGTTCTTCCCTTCGTATCAATGTCTTCAAGAAACATGATGAAGATGAAGAAGAAGATAATAATGATGATGAAGATGATGAAGAGACCACTACCACTACTACTACCAAGAAGCATACCAAGACCAAGACTTCTACTACCTCTACTGCTACTCCTACTATTAAGAAGAGCAAGGCCTCTTCTTCTTCTTCTGGTGATTACTCTGGTGATGCCACTTATTACGGTACTGGTCTCGGATCTTGTGGTTGGACTAGCAAAGATTCTGAATACATTGTTGCACTTAACCATGGTCAAATGGCAAATGGTGCCAACTCCAACAAAAACCCCAACTGTGGTCGTTCCATTACTGCTACTGGTCCTAAAGGGTCAGTTACTGTCAAGATTGTCGATACTTGTCCCGGTTGTGCCAATGGTGATTTGGATTTGAGTCCTGCTGCTTTCGCAAAGATTGCTGATATGGCTGCTGGCCGTGTTCCTGTTTCCTGGTCTTGGAGCTCTTAGATTCTTTGTTAATTTTTTTTTCTCTGGTAGAATTTAAACAACATTTTTTATTCCAAAAACAAATCATTTATATAGCTTGATGTTATATATGTATTTCCCTATATGCAATTCAATTATATACATTTTCTATCCACATTGATCTCTTTTTGACAAAGAGTGGGCTGGTTCCAATATAAAATAAAAAAAAAATTCTTGATTTACCCATATCTTTTGACAAGATATGAGCAATTTTAATTACAATTTGGTTCATTTTGTTTCTTTTTTTCTGTTTGATGTGTGTTCCTAAACTTTTGTATCTTAGTTTGAATCTGAGTTTATTGAAACTAAAAAATTCAGGGGCCCATTTTGGCGCAGCATTTCATTAATTAACGCGCTCGGAAATTGCCCTTATTTTAGGACAGTAAAAGCAACAAATTTGGTAAGCACTTCCAAAAATTCAATATTGTCTTATTGTCTGTATGTTTTAAAGTAATCTGGCCCCGCTATTTTTCTGATAAAATTTGGAGGATCAACATTTGCGTCATACGATATAAAATCAAATTTACTCAAAATGGCTCAAAAATGTATTATATAACTCAGGATATAACAGCATTATCAAACCAAAAACTGGAATTTATTTCCTCTGTTGAATTAATTGAGAAAATACAGGTTTTTATTTACTAATTTTAAAAATTGGATGTTTATTATTTTGTTGTCGATCATAAATAGAAGAATCTAATTGGGTTTTGACATTATTTTGTCATTTAAGAAGGCATGCTGAAGTTACCATGTGTATTTACACAATTTTTTTTTTTTTTTAATAAAATGTTAAATCCGAGCGGGGTATTTTAATGCGGGTACTTTCTAACTGCAGATCATTTGGTAACCACACTTTACGTAAAAATCCTATCAATCCAATGAAACCTGGAATGAATTGAATCTGATATCAGTCAAGAAAGAGAAAATATGCTTGTATGCAATTGACAACATTATGCTTTTTTTTTTTCAATGTTTTGATAACGGGATGAAAACGTCGTATGGTAATTATGATTTTACACGCAGTTTCAAAGATCCTAAAAAAAAACAAGGGCGAAACATTTGAAATGTTAAAAATAGGTACATTATAGATGTGCTTATATCATGGCATTTATAATATGTGTAGAATATACGTTTTTTGTATTATTATTATTATTACAAGTAGAATAGTAATCAATTGAATAATTTTGGAGGAGGGGAGTTTTTTTTTTTTTTTTACAGTCTAACAGATAATGATTGATCAATGCAACGGTTAATAAATTCTTTTTTACATGTCATATCTACACCATATATATTTGATAATGTATCACGAACTTGCTTTTTTGTCAATTGCATTAAATCATTATGGTCCAGGATGTTCTCAATTTCTTGAATAATAGCTGTATCATTTGGTATCGCAAAAAAAGAGTTTGAGCCTATCATAGACGGCGCCCTCGAAAAACTCGGACCATGAAAGAATGAAGGGGGCTCAGTATGATAATCACCACCATCACCTCCGCTGCCGCCGCCGCTATTGCTTGAAGCGCTCAGGCCCCCTCCTCGAATGTTATTATAGTGATGTAACCTATCTACTGATGTAGAAGTTGGCGGTGTACTACTGTACAACCGTTCCATATGTTTATCATCATCATCTTGATCATCATCTTGAGTTTGATGTGAATGTATCGAAGTAGATGTTGATGAACAATGTGAATGATTTATAGTTTCTTTATGTTTGAGAGTATGTTTTTCACAAGAACAATCTGATTCTCCACTATGTTTGGAACATGCTGATTGCTGCTCCCATTCCTTCATCATTTCTTGTTCATGCTGAGACCATGGTTTTGTCGGAATAGTATCCGGATCAAATATACCTTCTTCTGGACCCACAGCCTTTTTTTGCCCTTTTTCTCCTACAACGATACGTGTATTACCCCAAGAAAAATCATCAAAATGCCAAAATGCATAAATCGGGATAAGGAAAGAAAATACAGGTATGGCAAGAATATAAACGATCATCCAACCGACATGTTCCCACTATAAGTGTACATATTAAATTATAAGTAAACAATTCACTGCATTGGGTTTTTAAACCCCCCCCCTCCTCCTCCCCGTAACCCGATCCAAATGTAAACTTACTTTGCGCCTTAAAATAAAAATAATGGCTTGAAGTCCATAAACGCCTGCCAAAGTAATAATCGACATGAGAGGTACTTGGTTTGTATTGGTGCATAATTGATAAACTAAATAACCCAAATAACATACAACCGCTGGCATAACTAATGTACTCAACAAATCAAGCATTACTACAAACCTCATTGAGAAACAACAGAAACCACATAATTGAGGTAAAAACATGAGTTCACCCAAGTTGTGAACTGTAGAGTTAATCCATCTTCTACGCTGAGACAATAACACTGGCCACTGGTCTGGGGCATTTGTCATACAAGCAGCATCCGGAGTAAATTTGGTCTTGTAATTTGGAAAGTGTTTCAATATAAGAGTTGTTAAATAACGATCTTCACCTAAATGCAATAAATTTTTCATGTGTAAAGTATCTACATGGTTTTCGGCGTAATCTTTGATGACTTGATTTGATGCTAATAAAGGTTGATTTCTTGTAGTCGATCGAATTCGATACATACAAAAGCAACCGGGTAAACAGGTTACTGACCCAAAAAGTGACTCAAATGCTTTAGCTAAATGATGCGAAATGTAATATTCGTACACTTGAATCATAGTAACCCATGTATCTTTCTCGTTGGACAGCATCGTTTCACCACAAAGTCCCACAATTTTAGCATCACTGACAAAGCAAGAAACCATCCTATTTAGTGAATCTGGTAAAACTTCTGTATCTGCATCTACCATCAATACAAATTCATAAAATCCAGGGTTAACACCAATAACATTCTTGAGTTGATGATGAATTTCAAGCTCTAGAGGCGTCATTGCTGCATCGAAATGAACTTTATTCAAGAATCGCATAAGCACCATTTGTGAATCTCGTTTACCGCGATTACCTGGTTTTTGTCTCTCTTCAGGAGTGCCTACTTTTACCACAACAACGTATGGAACTACATGACCAGAGCATTCGTATAAACCAGAATACACTTTTCCCATGTTGTGTTGTCTTCTTCCTTCTCCTAAGGCCAAAAATGACATTGGTTCTGGGTCTGTGTTTGGGTCCACACCTAATATATCTAAAACAATGCGAGGTGTAGATCTATCATTACCACTTCCGACAATCATACCATCAGCAATTAAGAATAGTAATTTACGTTTATCATCGTATCTTAGAACAGCCAATGAATTGATAGTTTTTCTTAATGATTCTTCGCCTTCTGTATAACAAGGTACTTGACAAATGATAAATTTATCAAATTCTTCTGGTATGTGTTGAGTTCCCAATTGAAGAGCAGCCAAAAACTTGAATAGAATAACACTGCACAAGAAGCCAGTAATCAATAACAATATATACTCTGAAAATAGACATTGAAGCGAGTTTCTTGTATCCACTTTTCCGACCAAAAATAAGTTTCGCATGCAGATCAATTGACGCTCCCTTACAGCTTTATCCAACGGTAAAGCATCAAAATGAGCAGAGATATCAGTTCCACTTAATTGACGGAATAGTTCTGTAATTGAGTTATCAATAAAGTCTAAATTGATGTTTGAGGGTACCTCTTGATCTTCAGCAGCTCTAGGAATACGACCCCCCATCATGTAAGAAGTCAAATCAAATACATTATTATGTAATATAGCCCATTGCCGTTGAGTATTAATACCACCAATTTGTACAGGATAAGTAGCTTGATTCTTGATATCTACAGGGTCATAGCCCATAAATCCAATTCGATAGTTTCTTCTTAAATATACCATTTGCTCAAAGTACCAATCTGGGCGATAATCATCACGAAAGCTTCTAAAATCATGATAAGCTGCATTTGAGTCCGTAATATTGACATGAACATCTAGAGTCACCTCCTTGGGTAGATTTCCATCAATGCCATCACATACAGCTGAAACTTGAACAGGAAACAAATCACTAGCATCTTGTCCGGCATACTGAAATAAGGCATTTGTTGGAATCACTTCTGAAGCCCAATGTCGTGGGGCAAAAGATGTAAGATCAAATACTTCTCCACGAATGGCTACAAATGCATTATCTCTATCTGATTTTGATTGTAATTCAGATTGTGTAAACAAATCTTGATGAGGGCATACAAGCCTACCAAAAAAGGCGATAAACCAAATCATTACAGCACATAACAAAAAGATCAATCCACATAATGTTACTTTTTCTCGCCATGCCATACGAATATCAGCTCGACGCATACCACAACAACGATTCATTATAATACTAGGAATCCACCATGTTGTAAACCATGTCATAATTACCCAGAATCCTCTTGATCGACTAGTTTTTGACTTTTTGTTCTTCTTTTCCTTTTCATCGAGTTCTTGCTTTAATTGCTGTTTCAGATCTAAATCATCTTCTCCTCCAAATATATGACGACGATGTTGTTTTTCTTGATCTGTTCCATTCATGGTAATTGTTTGAACTGCACTATCACATTGATGCGAACAAATCGAATTGGATTCTTCTTCAAAACATGCATCAAAGCATTCTTCAGAATAAATTGATCCTGTTTCAGTCATTGATCTATATGAAGGTGGTATTAATTGAGAGCATACTTGACTCATGCTATCAAATGTATCCTCCTCCTCTTCTTCTTCTTCAACTAATATATTTATATATATATATATATCATCATCATCATCATCAGTAAAAAGTCTATATGTGTAGTTTAATATATTTTACCAAACGGTATTCCTTTTGCTATACATCTTGCTCTTCGTTGCTCACGTTTTTCAATTGCACGTAATTTATTCTCCAACAATGTCCATGTAGTCTCTGTTAAATAAACCTATATAAACATGAATATTTTATCATTTCCAGAATTATAAATTTATCGAGTTTTTACTTTTTCATTATCTTGTATCATCATTTTTTCATTCCAATGAAAAGCATCTTGTAAAGCAAGCCACTTTTCTCTTGGTTCAGCATCTAATTCAACTGAAGTTGCATGAATTAAATCCATGTATCGATGACAAAATTCTTGTAGCTCCATTTGAATTGTGTACTCTTTTTTAGCTCTTATAGCAAGTGCCATTAAATTAAATACTTTAGATTGCGCAATTAGTTTTTTAGAATCACATGAATGTGGCAAGAGCAAATCGTTGGATCGAAGGCATAGAACAAACCATGTTTTTGTTGAATTCAATGTTTGAATTATATCATGTAACCCTTCACTTAATTGACCTGCTCTACTACTTTTATTATTATTGTTGTTTTCTACAGTGTTTGCTGTTGTTGTTTTTGTTGTTGTTGTTGCTACTGCAGCGATTCCTAATTTACGTTTTACCGATGGAGATCGATGAGGTTTTCCTGATTGTTGACCAGAAATAATATGTGTACTTTTAGGATGTTTTTCAGTTGTAATTGATTTTTGTGAGAATAATTTTGTTACAAGTCTGTTAGTGGGTGCTTCATTGATACTATTACTTCCATCTGCCCCAAATAAAGACATGAAATCAGCACATAGTGTTTCAGTAGTACGAGTACTAAATTCAACAGGTGAATAAGCAACTGTGCCTGTAAAATGTTGAATTGTAAACAAAGGAGTATTTTCTCCTGCTGTAGTAGAGGATTTACTTCCAAGATGAGGACTTTTGCGATAATGCTGCTTAAATGAATCAATGCATTTTTCAGGGCTACCGGCTGTCGAAGATTGATGACAGAGTGTAGCAATTAGACCATGTTGTGTATCATCCAAAAGTTGTATACAAGGGTCATTGTAATTTATGTTAGGCTGAGCATTAGATGGCACATTTAAAATGGAATAGACTTGGCTATTTCTTTCAAATAGATGATGCAGCATGAAGTTATGTAGTTTTTCATTAGCATATAGCATACAGAACTGATCATAAGAAGCTGTTTGCATTGGTGCAGCACCTGGGAAATCTACAATACCAATAAAATTTTGAAATTCTGATTTACATAATTTCTTGTTGAAGCTTTCTACAAGCCAAGAAAATAAAAGCGAATACATGGCTTCAGCAAGAGCATCTCGTTGCACTGCTGCTTGCTCTGCATTCAAAAAAATAGTTGTTAAATCTCTTTTGATTAATTTGGTTTGATACGTAAGACAAGTTTCCAAAGCTTTGGTTTCAACACCCAACAATTCTGCTGTAATTTCCAATTCATGTGTGTTTTTTACAATAGCAGAATCTTGCATGTTGGTAGCATCGTCAATAAATTGAAGGTTACCCAAATGTAAAATTGCTGCAATAATTTGAGTGATTTGTAACATAGTTGATTTACTGATGCCTAGTGATTTCAATAGCGCTTTTAATTCATTATATTTTTCAGTATCTTCCACAACAAGGCCACTTGCTAATCTTGCTGCTTCTTTAGTTTTAAATAAATAAGCATAAGAAGATGCTTCATTTAGTTGAAGCATTGACTTTTCTTCAGGTGTAGATCCATGTAATACATAATAAAATATATGAAAATTACGTTCATCTCCAGATGTATGCGCTACTCTGGATTTTTCAAGCATATAATCCAAGAATTTTGCACCGATCATACGACCTCTTTCGTTAAATTGCACTTCAAGATATTTTCCAAAGCGCGATGCATTCTCATTTACTGTAGTTTTCGCATGTCCAAATGCTTCTAATGCACCATAGGCTTTTTGAATCATTTGTTGAATTTTAGAAGGTTTTTTAGGATTGCTGAGTGTCACTAAATGATAAAGTGTCCATTGATGCATTTCAGATTTCCCACTACCGCATAATCCGCTATAAATGAAAAAAAAAGGGGGTGAGGGAGTAGAGGAGAGAAGAAGAGAGTGTTTAGATTCTGGTGGTTAAGGAGTATATATCTTCATATATATATATATATATATATATATAAATATAAATATACCTCAATACAATTGATTGATCATTTCCAGTACGTCTCATATGAAAATAAGCCTGATTTATATGTTGAAATATATGAACTGGTAATTTTTCTTTACCATCTGTTGTTTTATATTCTGCTAAATATTGTTCACTTGTTTCTTGAATTTCAGCACGAGAATCCTTATATGGATTAATAACCACAAGTAATGAATTTCTTACACGAGTGTAAATCTGATCTTGAAGAAATCTATCTCTAAGCGCATTTACAATACTTTCATCTGTAATATTTTCAATATCTGCTAGATCATCAAAATAAGATGGCTGTCTATTTGAAGGAGAAAAAGAAGAGTTAGACTTTGTAGCCATTATTTAGAAAAATACATGAAATGACAAATAAATAAATAAAAAAAAAGACTAAAGAAAAGAGAAACAAGAATAGTTCTTGATTAAAAAAAAATACATGTATAATTATGATTCAAACCAAAATGATCTAGGAACGTTGTCCTAAAACCGGCTTGTGTATGTATATGTCCATCATATAATTATGAAAAAACTCCTTTTCAAACATTTTATATTTACTATTTTCCCCTTAATTGAAAAAAAAAGCAAAGTATCAAATTTTATGCTTATGTGTGTGTGTAAATACATATACAATCCCTTGATTAGAGATGCTCCTTGGGAACATATAAATAATTGTGCATTTCATAAGAAAGTAAAAGGCTTGCTAGTAGTTCTCCTTAATATAATAAAAATTTCAATAAGCCCGCTTAAAATGAAGCTACATCTATTAGTTTTTTTTTTTTTTTTTTTTTTTTTTTTTTTTTTTTTTGCGTGGTTGTATTTGTTCAACAAATTTGATAGAAAAGAATTATCGAAATCCTATTGTTTTAAGGGATACGCAGATCAAGTTATTGTTGTTACACAAAAAATGGCTTACGCTATCCCCCCTCCCCTCCTTTTGCAATTCTGAGTGTGCTTTTGATAGAGAAGACTTTTATAACTTAAACATATACTTATAGTAAACCTCTCTATCAAACATATGCTATATATTATTGTCCTTTAACTGTTCGTGAAAGTTTTGATTCTTGCATAATTGGCCAAATTCGCTTTTACCATATTTGTATTGTGTTACTACCACAAAAATAGGCACTTTAATGTAAAACATGATGAAATATCGATTTTACTCAATACTTAATGATCGAATAGATCAATAAAATTGCAGAGACACATCTATAAATACAATATAAATTTTTAAATATGCACATTTAAACCAAAACATACGAAAATACAGTACTTTTAAAGGATTCTTTTATGCGCTTTTGGAAGAACTAGAAGCTCAAATTCTGTCCAAACTATTTCTTGAATCAAAAATATTATTTCTATATTTTTTTTCGGATTTTTAGAGTGATGAAAAACATGATTGAATTTGGGCTTCTAATCCTTATAGATATGGGCAAAAATTGATAAAAATCGTTCAATCGGCGTTTTGATCCCGAAAATGAAAGTTTTTACTAAACCTTTCCTATGCTCAAAATGATCGGAATTTTTCGAAAGATCATATAAAATTATTTATTTGGCCAATAGTTATTCATAAATTAAACTTTTATGGACAAAACCGTTTTTTTTATTTTCAAAAATTGTGTGATTCTTTTGGTGACAAATTTTTGAATGAATACCACCATTTGACGCAGAAACTCAAGATATATTCAAAACTGATACAAGGTTTTATTGATTTATATAATATTTTTTGGAGTAATTTGCTAAAAATGATGAAAATTTTCTCAAATGACTTTTTTTCTTCGATATGGCGATCCAAGGAATTCGGCGTTTAAATTGAATTTTACAACTGCTTTGAGTTTAAACTTTGAATTCTGTACTGCAGAAATAAGCTTTTCACAACTTATTGAATCCATTTCCGAGTTGAAGTTTTTATGATTCAATTATTTTCAACTATTATTGGATAGTGTCAAGTCAAATTAAATCAATAATATTTTGTACTGAACTCCTCACTTCGCCAATACAATTTAGTTTATTAATTCTAACTGCAACCAATATTAATTAATATTTTTATTTGATTGTGTATTCGTTAAAATCGAAAGAATTGCCGTAAACAATGTTCTGACTACAACCATTACTCTTATAGCAACCACTCAAACCAAATCTATTTCACCAAGAAATTAAAAACGTTCAAAAATTCAAACATGAAAATCATTTAAATGCTTTGTAAAATGATGCTTTAGTGTGTATTTAATGTAAATTTCTTGTATTTCGTTCTACTGTTGTTCTCACAACATCAAAAACTAATGCTTCTCCTGGTAAAGGATAATTTTTATATAGTTCTGTAACTGGAGGCGTTGATCCTGACGGCGCAATCATAATCATAGAATAAGGTGATGCTGACGGTGACACTTGATGATCAGGCAAAACTCTTGTTGTAAGGGCATGCATGTATTCATTCAATTTTGACCTTGCCATTTTAACCATGGTTTCGTCAGGAACTTGTAACAAACTCATCAATGAATCAATAGAACGTATCAACAATTTGGCCGGTGCTATAGAAACAAAAATTAACATGAAATTTGATTTTGAATCAGTATAATATCCAACTCACAATAACAAAAAGAATCAATTTGATCCATTTGTTTCGTCAATAATAAACACATGTCTGCTGAATGCATCGCCAGATAAATAGCTCTATCCTTGACAATATTATACACACCGTCAACGTTCTCTGAAGATTTTGGTCGTATAAGGCAACCTTGTATACTTAATGTAATTGTGTGTATATAAGAAGCCATCAATATTCTACGTACATCTGTTTCTTTTTCAATGGCTTCTTTAGTTAGATTAAATGGTTCTGCACACATTTTCAACTCGTCTGGTATATTATGCCACCATTCAACCACTGTTTCTTCATATCGAATAATTTCTTCAAAACTGAGTTGGGCTACATCACCTGCTGCTAGATGTCTTGCTTGTGTTACTACGGCAATGAATGCTGGATGTAAAGATAAGCCCAAGATTAAATTGAACATTTTCAATATGTTTTTTGTCTTTCTTGTTTCATCTGGTAAAATGTCAAATTTCACGTTATTTTTTTTGATTTCATTACGTTTATCATATCTAATAAAATCAATAATTGCCATTGCACATTCAGCGAGAACACAATTTCGATGAATAATTGAATATTTGATTCTAGTCATCCGTGGTAAGTGTGGCCCGCCATGTATGCATTCCGGGAACTCTTTTAGTAGATTGTTGCATAATAATACGGCCATTGAAGCCCATTTATAGCCTTCAGCAATCCTCAACGTTGTTATCATAAAAGGAAGCAGTAAATTACACACCAAGACAGATTCTAATGCTTTATCTGGATCATCAAACATATCTACAAGCATATCCATACTAAGCTCAAAAAAATACTCGCTATAATACCGCTTTTCATATGAATTTAGAAAGTTATGTTTGCATGTAGATATTGCTGAACAAGCGCAAACAGCTAATATAACAGGATCTTGCATCGGATTTTTGAGGCTTTCTACATGTTCCATGAATGTAGGTTCATGTAAGATAGGTACTGTATCATTGAAACATGAGAAATAATTGTCAATCAACTTTCGAACAAGTGATTGTGGTTTTATAAGCGGTACAACACTTATTGAAAATCGCTTTGATATAGTTTTTGGTGAGTACAAGGACCTTGGATCGGTAGAGTCATAAGTTTTTGTGACAAATTGCATAGCTGATTTAACAAAACTTATATTCATGCGTTCAAATAAAAGCGATTTTGTGTGAAATGTATTTCCAAAAGGTGATAAATATCGAATAGTAGATTGTCCATACATCATCAGTTCCTCTAAATTTTTAATCTCTGTTTCCAATCGAATCTCCCCATCAACAATATGGATGTTCCAACGAGGCTCTTTTTTTATCAGGGCCTTTTCCTGATTTAGATCTAATTCAAGGGATTGTAGTTGTTTTTCTAAATCTCTCACTTGTCCGTACATAGCATCTAGTTCGTAACTGTTGGTGTAATCTTCCAGATACTCGTCCTCCTCTTCTTCTATAGAACTATCCCCTTTGTAGTGAATTTCTTGAGGTAAGCATTTTCTTTTCATTTTTACGCAGCGTTCACAAGAATCATTGTTATGCAATTTTTCACATTTTCGTCGTCTTTGTTTACAATCTACAGATTATGGTTAACTTTGAATTCTTTGAATTGTTCTAGTTTCATTGCTCTTTACATTGACAAGGGATTTTTCTGGCCATATTTAACTTGATTTTCAATATAAGAAAAGAGAAAAGAGGTCATGATGATAAAAATTTAAGAGCCAAACACTACCAAGATCATCCAATCATAAGTGATTTATGTCTGTTTATAGAAGCTTTTGTTTTCTTATCTCTTTCGCTCTATGCTGTGATATTAGTAAGAATGACCTTGAGTGCGTATTTGGGTCTACTATCCCTTGGAAGTACGATACAAACAAGATATAATGCGGAATGTCAAGAGGAAGAACAACAAGAGCTCAATGCCTTACAGAGTATGGCACAACATATATCAGCAGCAGAGATAGACACTGTTTCTACCGTCAGTATACATCACGCTCCCTCAGAACGTCGAGGTAGAAAATAATATTCATATAATATTCCGCTATTTACTCATGATTGTTTGATAGTGGAAGTTAGAGAAAACATAACAGGAGTTGTGCTTGCTATAGGTACTATGGTTGCCAATTATTCATTATGTTTTCCTATTGTGGCAGCGCGACATAGATTACAAGCACTACCTACTTTACATAGTTACAACAGAGATACACCATTGTATGGGATTCACACCATAATATACACATACAAAAACGGCGGTATTCGACGATTATACCCAGGTTTTGGTTTAGGACTGATTGGTCAAACATTGAGTGCAACTTACGAATCTGGCCTTAATCAAGTAATGTCTACTTTGATTGTTTCAGCGAGAAAACATAGCAACATATTAGGAACTTGTACAACTTTATTGGCAAAAGGCCTTGCCTTATTTATCAACATCCCCCTTTATCCCTTGTATCGCAATGCTTTAATACTTAGAGTACAACAATCAAATCAGATTGTGATCAATAATCCACAAGATTTTTTTAGGCGTTACAAACAGGATTTACAAGCATTTTGGCCTGGAAATGTACATCATCGACAACTACTGAATGGATTCATACCCTCAGGCATTTTGAATTTGATTACAGAAAAGTTGCTCATCTATATTTATCGACATATATTCCAATTTTTTTCAAGTAATCCCAATAATACCAGCAATGAAAACCTATCAACAAGTTCAGTCGCTGTTGCTGATAGTGGAGGTAATACAGCCACTTCCTCTACTACTACTACTACTACTACTACAAATGCATCGTTAGCATCATCAAATTCAAAGAAAAAGAGAGATTCTACAGTGTTACATACATTTTATCCCGAAATTGCATGCGGTGTGATAAGTAGCATAATCACTCGAGCATTGAGTTATCCTATAGAAACTGTCATCTACAAACTTATGGTACAAGACACTGGTGTTTTGACTGTAAATACAAATTATACTGGTTTTTTTGATTGTGTAAAAAAGACATTTTATGAGGAAGGTGGATGGAAAGCGTTTTATCCTGGATGGGGTATTGGAGTTTTGGAGATTGGAATGGGATACATTATACTGGAAGCATCGTGGTGGGCTTATCGCGTCACTCAATGGAAGCTGCAGGTGCCTGGAACTAGTGATACACGTGCGGTTAGAAAAGCAAGAAAACTTAGAGATAGACTCTTGTAGAGAATAATTGTATAAAATATACAAAAAATATATGTAATAAACAAATTTACTATTTTTAATAGTTCTGTTACTACTATTTTATTGGAAATGTAAAACAAATCATCATATATTTCAATTACTAAAATTAATATTTTATTTGATAAATTATACAGTAAAAATATGATAAATGCATCTTGCTGAGTAGTGTGATCAAAGTATTATTATGTTAAAAGGCTTACCTTGAACAACAAATTTTCGTTAATTGGTCACTTCTTATCAAGAAATCATCCCAAACAATTTGAAGTACCTTATATTGATAAAAAGTATTCCTTTATAATTTTTAATACGACTATATCGAAAATTCTTTAATTATTATACTAACGTATGGGGTATATCAGACAGTGGCATCAAGTATGAAAAAAAGCTTCAAAAAAAATCGTTGCCCAACAAAAGTTAAACTACAGTCAAATCTCGATGTAAGGTCCCTCAATATAACGGAAACCTCGATATAAAAAAGGAGATTTTTGTATCCACCGAAGACTGGTGGACAAATTTTACAGCTTAAAATCCCTTGTTTCGAATTTATATTTAAAGGAACTTTTTCTTTCCACATGTCCCTTATTTTATTATAACATTATTGGCCCCAAAATTAAAAAAAGAACAGTTTGTCGGTTTTTTGCCTATTATTTATGTTAAATATCAACTCAATCCCATATTGAATCTGACATCCAAATGGAATTGAAATAGTATAAATACTTTTAGAAACCAGGACCTGATGGCTCCTGGCTTCCTTTTTAACTTAATAATAAAGACCCTACGTTCTCCGTGATATAATCACTTGTAGTCTTCTTTATTTTATTGTATTGGAAATAATCGTTATTTACTTATAACTCTCACAGTTTTAGCTTTTAGGTACGAAATTTTTTTACTAGATGTAAATACTGAAAATGTTTTCTAATCTTTTGAGAAAACCACATTTATTGTAATTTGGTTGTATCTGCATTGTATTACTGGTTTTCTCTATATCGTAAGTAGAAATCTACCATATCTTTAAGTATTTTGAAATTTTTATTATTTGTAGCAACAAAGTTTGAAGTAACATAACCTAAACTTGCTAGGATTTTTCTTCATTTACAGGAATAACATCGTTTGTTTATTCCATATCGTCAATTTCATCATTACCTTCATGGATTAAGGATGCGGTGTGGTTATCTAAGATGCCTTCATTCCTTTTTTAAAATTGAAGTTGATCTGTGTTTTAAATTTGATTTAATAAGGGAGGCCCTCGATATAAGGGACTTTTTAAAAGAAACCATGAGCGCCCTTAAATTGAGGTTCGACTGTAGTACGATTAAGTTGCGTAAATCTATATCGAAAATACAATTCAATAATAGTATGTCAAAAGTGGATTGATTTAACTTTGCATTGATTAACTTTTCGGTCAATATCGATCAATATCTGAGATACTCTCATATGAGCGCATCGAAGACTTTATGAGCCTATTGACCATCTCATTTGAGCACATCCATGTGCTCTGAGAGCATACAGAAGGTCAGAGTGTGTTGTATGTTAAAATACTTTTTACATTGTTGCCCTAAAGATTGCGCCAGAAAACTTCTTCAAAGAACAATTTGAGAAAATATTAATTTTCTTTTGGATTGTAGTATATTTGTATTTAGTCTAATATTTGAGAGAAGTAAAAAACGTTATTGTGCGAATTTAATGAACTCCACCATTGCCATGCAACATATTGCATAATTAAAATGATAAAAATCATAAATAACGAGATGTTCAAAGAATTTGTTCTTCTTGAATTTAATAAATAATGTAATTCCTTATTCCTCATAAATATTAAATATACAAGAAACCTTTGTAAATCCAATTAAAGTATTTGAATTGAACAAAACTATTTTACTACCATGCTTCAATTTACAATGATGAGTTGTTCCATTTGCAACTAAAGTATCATATTTTCTAATTTAAACATCCCCTACATACCATTGCATTGCCAAAAAAATAATAACATCGGCGAATTTTTTTTTTTTGAACTTTCATACATCTCAGGTGTGGCGGCAGTTTAAATCCAAAATTTTCTGATGATGAAAAAATTGGATAAAAACGATCCTAAATTTTTAAAATGCAAAATTGACAGCAAACATGTATAGTAACTCGGCTAAATTTACTAAGTAACCTCAGCATAAAATTTAATTTTGTATCTAACAGTATATTTATTGAAAACGTTTATCACCAAAAGTTTTGTAAAAAAAGCAAAAACATAAAAATCAGTTTTTAGTGATTTTAAAAATACTTTTTTAGTTAAACCTTAATATTAGTATTACAGACAAATAACGCAAAAAAATACCTATTATCTGAGGCATTATTTGTCACCCTAGCTCTATTTTTCATAGAGTTATTAGCTTTCTTCGAAAAAGTCAAATTTTGAACGAGGGTATACAAGGGGGAAAATTCATGATTTTTCAAAATTAATTTTATGGTAAAATATGATAAAACTAAATAATAGAATCATCTTTGGCCTATAAACTATATGCTTAAACGGTTGCTATCTCGAGTTATAGCCCATCAAAGCTGCGTTTTTGTATGCTTTTAATGGAAATAGCTTTATAAATAGTGTATGAGCTAGATTGGGATTTTTGGCTAGAATTATTCTTCTTTCTTATATATCTGTTTTAAAATATTGCTCTTTGAGATCACTTCAAAATTGCAAGAGTTATTAACTAAAAAATAAATTTTGTGGTAATTTTTTTTTTTGGTATTTTAAGGTACAGTCAGCATAAAACGGAGTTTGATAATTCAGGTCCCGTAATTCGAGCCTGATATGTAGCAAATTTGCTCTTTTTCTGTAGTTTTATATAGTAGCATGATGATAAACGCATGGAATGCAGTATTGTATGATTTGCATGTCAAACATTATGGTTTGACAAATGTTCTAAACTGGTGATTCGGTAATTCCTAATTTTGATAGATCAAAAACTATTTAGTACGCTATTATCTTAACTTATTTTGTAGTTCACAAATTATTAAGCAACGTTGTTTTTTGGATCAGTTTATCATGTTGTAAATATATATAATAAGCAAAGTAGAAGTACGTGAGGACCTGTAAGTCTTTATTATATATAAAAAGCGAGATGGGGAATTGATTGAAGAGTGAATGTCTACTGCTATTTATATTTGGTTTAAGGATTTCTTACAAACCAGTCTAGAACGGTATCTCATACTAAATTTTAGTGTCAATCCTCACTTATGCTAATGTTGCTACAAAAACGTAATTAAAAAGCAGAAAATAGGAAATACAATTATAACTCTTCTAAGTTTATTAAAAGTAAAGCCAGGATTCATCAGTTCGATGGATCATTGTGGTATTTATATTAAATGTCTAATTCAAATTACTAATGCAGTAATTTGATTTTCTCTATATTAAAGCTGATGGGAAAAGGGATCAGCAATTATTAATTCAAGTTGTACAATTGTCTATAAATGTATATGGTGTTTTAAATTGTAGTTAAGTTTCTATAATTCATGTTCCTGGTTCTCACACCAGATTTATGTTATTAATTACTAATTCAATTTGATGTGTGAAAGACTGCCAGTAGTTCACATCAAATGTAATTAAATTCAGATATGGATGATCAGTCTAAAGTCTTTAGTTGCTCTTAACAACGCTTAATTATTATCATTCTTTATTTTCTATCTTTTATCATAAGTCTAGATTATCAGAACTTAGCTTATGTGATTATCAGGTTAATTATTTATAATGTTGATATGACGCATATACTCAATATGTTAAAGCATAGTTAATTGTCATATTTAAACTACAATTTTAGGTACATTATATGTGCAAATACAACATGTCGCACCATGGAAAAAAGGTGTAAAATGAGATATACTGTAAACTACACCTTTTCCGAAAAAACTATTGTTACAATCGCTCCAGAGACTGTTTTACGTGAAGATATTATTGGAAAGGTATACATAACTTTATAACAATCTTATGTAGAGAAATAAATAACTGCGAATTAAAATTGCTATTTTTTTCGTGTTTTTTCCCATAGTCTCAAATTGATTTTAGGAGCTCAGTCAGTATTGGTTTCAAGCTGTAATGTAAGCTATTATTTTGATTATCAGAACGAAAATCAATATCTTCTGATGAAACTGATATATATTCGAGTTACTTCTTATACGAAATGTTTAAGGAAGTAATAATGTAGGTATTTGAGTAATAGTTTGTTTACCAACTGTAAAAATAAAGGGAAACTACAGTATTCAAATATATTAATATATATCCAAACGAATGTGTTGCACTTGTTCTCTGAAATATCAATAAATGTACCATAGGGATTCGTATGGAATAATATAAAATCATGTTTACGATAAAAAGATTGTTTTATTAAGTAATATTATTTCAGACCAAAATTTCAAACAAGTTAAATTAACCAATTATAGTCTACATCTAAAGGTCTGTGCTCCGAATACTAGTAAATGATGATACCTAATATGTATACTGACGTGTATTTGGATATATCAAACACTCCCCCTTTTAGCTTGGTTTCATCATTTATTAAGCCGTATATGCTTTTCTTCTTCCTAATTCTCTTGAATACATTTTTTCTTGAACTTCTTTCATCACTATATTGGGTACAACTTTCTTCTTTATTTCGTAATATTTTTTTAATTTGTCACCATTAACAGCACCGTTTAGTTTTCTACTATTGATCCCGGATAGATGATAAGTTCCATTAGTATTTACTTTAATCACAGTCAAGGGGCCGACCCAATTGTCTGATAGTTTATATATTGGATTATTGTCTTTCATCAATGCTGCCAGTGGATACTGGCAACTACCGTTGTCCAATAGCTCAAAATATCTCACGGGGATGGTGTGCAGTGGTTCCATTCCGACATTTACCTGGTCTGCCCTGTCCTTTGGTGTGAAAGTGGGCAGTCAAGCCTTTATGAGGTGTATATGCACATGATGTTAAGCGAACACATACAAGCAGGCTTTGTAAAAATTTTGTAGATGACGCTTTAATATTTAGCAAGACTTTAGCCGAACATCAACACCATCTTAAACTGGTTTTTGAATTTTGAGAGAATATAATAACTTACGACTGAAAGGTGTCAAATGCCAATTTGGTAGCACACATGGTTTAGAATTCCTAGGACATCAAATATCCAGTGAAGGCATCCTGCCACCACAATACAATATTGACAAAATGCTCAAACTGAAGATTCCAAGCAATAAGGCAGAAGTTATGTATGTATTAGGAATGTTCGGCTATTATCGCAAATTTATCCAAGATTACAGCACCATTGCGGCACCAATGACAATGCTGACAAGAAAGAAAAATGTTTTCAAATGGGAAAAAGATCAACAAATAGCATTTGATAGCATATTAAAACTGCTTACATCCAACCCAATTTTGTCATTTCCGGATAAACAACAAATACATCTTAACAGTTATAGATGACTTAATAAGACTCCCTATCGCTAAGGCAATTAAAAATATCTAAGAAAAAACCACCGCTAACTTTCTATATGAATGCATTGTTGTTCCTTACGGAGTACTTCAGTATATACTTTCAGATAGATGCCAAAATTTCATTAGCGAATATGTCAAAACATTCTTAAACGAGTTAAGTTGTAGAGGAGGTGCTGATAAAAGAAAATAATTCAATATATAAACTATCAGACAATTGGGTCGGCCCCTTGACTGTGATTAAAGTAAATACTAATGGAACTTATCATCTATCCGGGATCAATAGTAGAAAACTAAACGGTGCTGTTAATGGTGACAAATTAAAAAAATATTACGAAATAAAGAAGAAAGTTGTACCCAATATAGTGATGAAAGAAGTTCAAGAAAAAATGTATTCAAGAGAATTAGGAAGAAGAAAAGCATATACGGCTTAATAAATGATGAAACCAAGCTAAAAGGGGGAGTGTTTGATATATCCAAATACACGTCAGTATACATATTAGGTATCATCATTTACTAGTATTCGGAGCACAGACCTTTAGATGTAGACTATAATTGGTTAATTTAACTTGTTTGAAATTTTGGTCTGAAATAATATTACTTAATAAAACAATCTTTTTATCGTAAACATGATTTTATATTATTCCATACGAATCCCTATGGTACATTTATTGATATTTCAGAGAACAAGTGCAACACATTCGTTTGGATATATATTAATATATTTGAATACTGTAGTTTCCCTTTATTTTTACAGTTGGTAAACAAACTATTACTCAAATACCTACATTATTACTTCCTTAAACATTTCGTATAAGAAGTAATTCGAAAATATCAAAACAAAAAGGACAAAGTAGCTCCCAAGAGAATCTACTACCTTGTGACAATAAAAAATTACCGCTTTAATTTTGGGGCTCAATTTTTTTAATCAATTTTAGATCAGTTGAGACAATGACTGAGCCAGCGAGCTTATATTTTAGTATTAGCTCCTCTATTTTCGAAGATATATCAATGGACTATTGTAGAGGAGAGGTACATGTATGCCAAATATTTGATATGATGAAACCCAGTATTGGACGAAAAAATTCGAAAACTTTCAGAAATCTACTTTTTACAACTGTAAAAAAACCGAAAAAATGCCTCTATCTCGCTGAATCTCAATCCAAATAACTTTCAATTTTGCATGAAGATAGTTACGCATCTCAGAAACAATAACTTAATAGAGTAAATCTTATAATCTACTGTGTTTTGAAAAACCTGTTATCAAAGTGCACCTATATCTTGCTATTATTATGCACTTTTATTAAAAACAATTAAAACTCTGTCTCTATACGATGAATATTGATTCAGGTAAGCTATTATTTTACATAAACATTGGTATGATTGAATAATACACGCATGTTTGAGAAGAGCTTCTATGAGTCGATGTGCGTTTGGTTTAAACTTGAACAACATGTTGGTTATTTGCTACATTTACACCTGCTAAGGTCAGTAAGCTCGCCAGTTTTTGCCGAATAAAGATCCAAGCGATCTCCTGTTCCAGTGATATGTATGTCTAGTGTTGATATACGTAATCGCAACTACTTTAGTCTCCTCAAGTTTCTGTGAAAATTAGAAAGCGAAAACACACACTTTTTAAAATGTTTTGTTTGCAATGTCTCAGATTTTTTTTTTGAAATTTTCTATAAAATGAAATAATGGTTCAAAATTGAATTTTAGAGGCATATTTAATGCGCTATAAATATATGAATAACAATGTCTTGGCCTCATTAGCTAACAATCGTTTTTGGAGGATTAAAGCTCAACTTTAAAAGCGACACCTGCCATTTTCTACTTGAAACTGTCCAAAACTTTGACCCACAATATTGTTGAAAAAAATTAAGCTATACTAACACTATTCAATAATAAAACTTACTTGTTTTAAAGTATTTTAGAACATGTTAGATTATGAAAAAAAATTGAAACACTTTTCTTAAAAAACCTTTTCTTTTTTTTTATAATTAATTGTGCGGCAAAAAAAAAACTTAAAAAGCGATCCGGGAAATACAATTATAACTCTTCTATATTTATTAAAGATATATAAAAAGTAAAGCAAAGGTTTTTTGGATTATCTTCCCCTTTGTAATATTTATATTAGATGTTAACTCCTAATTTTAATATACAGTAATAAGATCTTAAGAAGATCTTCATAATCTAGTTCCTAGTTTGGAAGTACCAGTGGTAAAATTTGACATTTAATGTTTTTGTGATTTTAATGTTACTATATCTTAGATTTTATCTGAGAATAGCTTTTCTTACTAAACTAAACTGATATGTGTAGTTCACTACAAATTGGAACAGCCTGTCATTTAGTTATTTTCAAATTCCTCAATATTAAAAACGCTGGAAGCTTTAAAACTCTTTAAAAAGAAATATAAGTTTCATTTATTATATTTTCAGCTTTAATATGGTGTGTCATGATCTCAAAGACCTTTAAAATTGACAGAGATATCTACGACCACAATCTCTCTCTTTTTTTTTGCCTTTTTTCTAGATTATGTGTGACCGTAAAGGGATTTAGAGCTATAGTATGAAACAATGATAGTATCAAGAAATAATGACTAAGGTTATAGATTGTCTGTCAGTGTATATATACAATTTTTTTTGCGAATTTCCAATTAAAATTACTGTGTATGTGGAAAACTGAGGAGAAACA
The DNA here is from genome assembly GCA_016758945.1 of Mucor plumbeus. Lineage (NCBI taxonomy): Eukaryota > Fungi > Mucoromycota > Mucoromycetes > Mucorales > Mucoraceae > Mucor > Mucor plumbeus. The sequence goes on from JAEPRC010000220.1 coordinate 26,658, forward strand.
TGAAAACAAATTTTTGTAAGACACTACAGTATTATTTTCAGTTTGGGATAAAATGTTAATGATTGATTAATAAATTCTAAATGCTTTATAAGGCATAAGAGAATGTTTATTCTATATTACTAATGGCATGATCATCACAATGCAATTTGGTTTTAAGCTAATAAAGTTTTGAAAATGAGATTTCCGACCCGAAATCTGCATTAAAATTGTTTGATGCTTTAATTTTGACAGTTGATTCTACTTAACGAGCTGAAATTGTAGATGCATTACTACTAGAAATTTATAAATATACGTTTTATGTATATCTATATTAATGAATACATGTTTATTAGAATAATTCTTCCACTCAAACCGCTGTTTCCAGAACAAAGAAGTCGTTTAGTGTCACTTTATGATTTAGGCCAATTATAGCTATCATATATGCCCAAATGAAACCAGATCACAATGACGACTATTTTGATGTTTGCTAAGGTACATACGCTGCCTTGAACTATTAATCGCTGCATGCATTGAGCCTTGATTTACAAGCAAAATATCTACTTTTATTAATAATAGATGCTTCATTTCAAAACAAATCGAAAGGGAAATGATGAAAAACACTGGGTGTGCAAATGCCTCGACCATCTGAGCATATCATGTTTTAATACATACATAGTAGGTACGCAAAGTCCTACCAATTTTTGCTGAGGGAAAGAGAGTTTACCAAAATTATAGTTGAAAATTTGTATGAAACTATATACAAAACACAGAAACATGTGCCTTGTATTTGATATTGGCAATATTGTAAGTATTAAGATGCGTTATTATCCTTTTACCAGTATTGTCAAGCATAAAAAGGCAATCAAAATGGTTAATAGCGGTCGTGACCACTGTTTAGACACAAGGATATTGTTACCTATCTAGACACACCCAATACAGAGAAGTATTAGATGGAGGCCCTTAATCAAAAAGTATATCAAACACTTTTTTCAAATTCTGCACTTTTTTTCCTTAATATAATAAAAAAAAAAACTTTTGCAAAAAAAATGTCAACTGACACAGAAACAGATAGCCTTGAGCATGAAACTATTGACATTGAGCTTAAAGATTTAAATATCAATGATCGTTTAAGGGCGAATACCACTTTCATGAAGGTCGCTGCTACCATATTTTATTACGGAAATCAACCATTAACAGCAGGACAAATAGTGAATTGCGTTAGATCCTTTGGGTTATTACCATTGAGGTAAGTTTTTACTGCTGCAAGTTGAGAGCACGCGTGTGTGCGCGTACCTACGTGCGTATATATAGTTGTATTCATGCTGACATTATTTTAGAGGGGAAACCCCTAAAAGTACTATCCAGGGAATTGTTTCTTCCTCAAGAAAAACATCTAGAACTTTAAATTTGGTAGATCCATTTGTGATTGATAAGAATGGACCTCAAAAACAAACTCGTTATAAATTATCAGATGGATTCGTTGGCGATGCGAAACTACCAAAAATGAAAGAAGTTCCTGATGATCCAGTCATTATACTGCCAGTCTTGTCTTTTAGTGACATTTCATATTCTGGAAAGCGTCAACGTAAAGCACCTGAATTGTATACACCAACAGAAACTTTGAGAAGAACATCGAGATCTAGAAAAAGAAAATCCAAGAAGCCTAAGCATAAAGCAGTGGAAGAAGTAGTGGAAGAGATCGCATCAACAGAATCACAAAACCAATCTGAAGTTGATATAGAAGAAGTTGAATCATTAGAAAAACGAATACCATTAGTAGTTCAAGAAGGAAGCGATGACGATACAGCGTAAGTTAAGGAATTAGCATTGAATTTCTCGATTCCTAACATTTATTCTACAGGAGTTTTGATTCTATGGGTTTAGGATCTGATTACGAAGAACTTTTAGGCATGACACATGAAACAAGGGTGCCAACCCCACAGCCAGAAGTAGTCGAGAAAGATACAATAGCCAACTATTCATTAATATACACGCCTCCAACTTCTGATTTAGACTATATTGACCCTATCAATTTCAGTGAATACAACATCGCAAGCAATTTCGCCATTGTTCAACAAAAAGGCTATTCATACCCTCGATTCCGCTCTCATGAAAAGATCAAGATCCCCAAAGTTCATTGTGAAGATAAGTATAGAGTGAGCGATATATCCAAGAACAAGAGAGTAGTCGGTCGATTATTTGTGCTGGCAGATGGTCATGGTGGGCCTGGATGTTCTGAATATTTTGTCAGAAAAACACCTGAAGCTGTTCAAGCTGTCTGTTCAAAATACTTTCCATCAAAATTAGGTGATCCTGCTGTCCAAGCTAAATTAGAGAAGGATATCAAGATCATGATTCAGAAATTAGATGACAGTTATTTGGATATTAAGCGAAAACAGATTGCATTTGCAGCAGAAAACACCAACGAAACAGTAGATAATGATGGATGTACATTGGTTCTTAATTTATTTATGGGTGAATGGCTTATTAATGTTAATGTTGGAGATTCTCGTTCTGTCCTTATCACTGCGCCTGAGCCTAGTACTCCACTACCTGTAACTTCACCATATACCGTAGGCATTGATAAAGACTACAACTTTGATGTTGAATTCGCTTCACAAGATCATAAACCTTACTTGGAACATTTAGCTCGTCATATATTGGAAAATGGAGGCGAGTTTGTGGATTCTGTACAAAATAGAGTGATTAAAGTGGATGTAGAAAAATTAAGGGAGGACGGAAATCGACATGCTAAGCGTGTATCTTTAAAAAATGCAAGAATTAGACCTAAAGATTATCAGGCAGGACTTGACCAGTCAACAATACCAATATTACCAAAGAGCTCTAATGCTCGCAATACAGCAACAGAAGACCGTGATCGAGATAGAGTACCTTCACTAAATGTTGCACGTTCGTGTGGTGATTTAGATTTCAAAATGGATCCAGATCATAAAATAATTTCTTGTGAACCAGATGTAACATTCATTCGTATATCAGACACAAGACGAGGATTTCGCACAACTATCAAAAATGGCCCTAATAAGGAAAAGCGAAGGCACTTTTTGTTTATGAGTACTGATGGTACTTTTGACTACATGTATGAAGAAACAGCAGAACGACAAAATAAAGCCATTGCAAAAATACTTGGACCTATGATTGAGGATGGTGAAAAAATTGGACATTATTTACTAGATGAGGAAGATAAATTACGAGAGGAAGCTCTTATAAAAAAGAAAAAAATAGCTGCTGTTGCCAACAAGAAAAAAGAGCAAGATAGCTTCAAAGTAGAAGAAGATGGCCAAATTGATATAATGAGTGGCAATATTAACACAACAACAACAGGAACAACACGAGTAAATGGTATGCATAATGAAAAAGAAGAAGAAACAGATGCTGGTTCTCCTATGAGCATTGATTTACCGCCACCACAAGGAGACCATGATAACCAAAAAGAAGAAAAAGAAGAAGATGAGACATTACCACAAGTACCATTATTACATAAAGAATTAGATGATGACGATCTCAAAGCTCGTAGAATCAAAGAACGTACGCTAGTTTATTCTGCTAGATATTTTGCTAACAGAGAAGGTGCTCATGGTTTTTTCGCTTCAAAATTACAAGATTATGATGATTGTACAATTATTCTTGTAGAAATATAAACGTAAAGCTAGTGTTTTCTTTGTTTATAATAATTAATTAATTAATAATATATGGAATTAAAGAAAGTACATGTCAATATTTTGAATTTAGCAATATAGGCATTTTATTATTGATCTGAAAACAAAGTAGTACTCTCCCTAAATGTACCTAAAAACATAAACTTTATTACTTTATTCCGAAAAGAAAATTATGATGTACAAATTGACATACCAAGCAATGGTTTAGTATCGATTATACTGTACATCTTTTTGCGTAAATCCAAACCTTTTTTTTTTTTTAAATTCTGTGCAGTCAAAAAGTATAAGCGTTATAACATTTAGCGGGGTATCATAAATTTCAACTATCAGCAAAGAGACACATCTTTTTTTCTTTTACTTTGTACACCTATTAATAAAAAAAAAAAATATGGAAGTAGAACATCCGTTTACAGTTGCAATTCTTGCATCGTACTTTATACTGATACTTGCTTTATTATGGAGAGTAAAAGATCAACTCAAAAAGGCATACGCTAATTGTAACCCGGAAATCGTGTTGTTTATTTTGTTGTCCCTGGTTTCGTTACTTTCTACATGGACCTACATGTTTAAATTTTTCACCCATAGTTATCGAGAATGGAAACAAACGGTTGGGTTTACTGCACCTTTATCAATAAATTCCATGTCTTACTGGCTCAAGGATGTATCTTTATTCGACAGTGCATGGAGACAAGTATGTGTTGGTGTTTGGCAGTGGTTATGGAGTCATCAAATTTGTACTTTAACTGTATCTGTTTGGACTCCCATTTTAGCTATTGAAGGTACGTAATAGAAAATAAACTAAAATATGTCAATTCTTACACAGATGTAGGTACAAGGCGTCGTGTTCCATACATTTGGGCTTATATGCTTATTGGTCAAGTTGTTGCTATTTCATTTGCTTCTTCTTTGTTCTTTGCTGTCTTGCTGGCTTATGTTCCCATTTCAAACAAAGAACCTTCACCTAGACTATTGAAAACTTTAACGTTGACTTCAATTGGAGGAATCATCACAGTTGTTCTTTCTCCATTTGTAGCCAATACAGATGCGTTTATGGTAAACTTGTTAGTTATGCACATTTTACTTATTTTCCCTTTGGTTTACGTCGAATCTTCATCAACATTATCATCAAAGAGCGCATCTACGTATGCAATCATCTTGTATGCATTAGCAGCTGGTGCCAATCTCTCAATTTACGCCAATCAATGGTTTGCATGTTTAGACACATTAACACCATTTGATGAACACACATGGTATGCAATTTATGATACTGCCATTACTACATTTTTTAGTCATCCCGCGCAATCAAGTGTGAGCTATGACATTGTTTGCATGCAATTCATTTCTGTTGCTTGGATGTATACAGCCAGTAAAAGGGATTATCAAAATGTACCTTCTTGGGTATGGATTTTAATCGCTACAACACCCTTATTGTCTGCTTCTGTCACCTTACCGCTCTTCTTTGCAGGTTATGAATATGATAGATCAACACAAACAATAACAACAAATACCAAAAAAATCAATTAATTAAAAAATGTATATTCAGGCTAAATGACACCTCATAAAGTTCTGATCTGTAGGCTTCTTTATTTCAACTTTACTGTAAATTAGATTACATCACATGTCTAGCTTATACTGTAGCTTTATTTAATTTCAATTATATCCATCTTATGGAACGATGATTTAAAAAGCCATCGTGTTGGGTATATGGCATGACAACAAAGACTTGATTTGGTTGAAATGTATTTGCTGCCCCTAAGTTTCTCCAGGCTTTTGATTTTGTTGGCAATCCTTCTAGGGCAGTTAAACATATATATATATATGTGTATATATACATATAACACTATGAAGAAAAAATCACTGAATTGTCTTAATTGTGCCACATTCAGGAAATTAAGTGATTTTTTTCTTGTAATATACAGGCATTAATCAAGAGCGTTGAAATTAACAGCAATAAACGACGTATCCTTCAAGCATTGAAATCCTTCAACAAAAAAATCATTAGTAATGATGAACAAAGTGTTGAAACTGTCAATTTCTGGATAGAAATGGTAAGTTCAAATTACCTCCTACTATAAAAATATCGTTAACAAGTATTAGAATCAAAACCTGATGGTCAGTATTTGCGCATATTTACCGAGGTCCTATGCTTATCGAAAGAACAGAAGAGGCAAATTTCGAAAAGAGAAAAGCTCATACAAAGGCTACTACAGCAACAAATGCTTCAGGTAACAACTGCGTTATAAAAGCTAGCACTTTGATTGTCAACCTTGTTCCCATTACAGCTGCTCCATTAGTCATACCAAGTAAGCCTATTTGAAAATTCGAAAAGCGAGCTTGTTTTTATATTATATCTACTTATTTTTATAACACAATATTTAGTTCCCAATTCTAATCAAGAAGTCCTGGTATTAGCTCAAGGAATTGCAGATATCTTGCCTTCCTTTGTCCAAAGTTTTGTCAAGATATATACCGAGGTGAAAAAGTATGGCCATTGTGGATATAGAGCTTTGAGAGTAAGTTTAGGATGGAGTGACAGAAGTTGGAGGGACAGCAAACGAGTGCTGTTGAAGCATTGGCTCAAAAATCAAAAATGTTTCCTGGAGATAATTGGCAGTGAACCCAATAATACAACAAAATTTGATCAGATAACTAAAAGCTTGCAAAACCTCACAATTCCTTGTAAAAAAGATTGTTATATGGCATTGCATTACGCAGGTATTTTTTTTACAAACAATTTTGCCTCTATCATCTATAATACTAAATTTTATTATAACAATAGGCTATTTAATTGCTGATTATTACAAACGACCATTTGTTGTGTACTCAACCAACTCCCATACATATTTGCAACGATGTGGTCCTTCGCCAAACGCATCAGTAAATACACCAATTTTTATGGTTTTACAATCATTTACTGACGAGAAAGACAATCATTTTTTTCGTCTTTCTATGAAAGAAAATGCGCCAATCCCACCACTTACCCCCGATGACAAACATCACCGTTCATCAAACTTAACTGAAGATTGGATATTACTTTTAGGTAGTCAACTCTATGCATACAAATCATCTTTGGCAAAGGGAAAATACAAATATGTAGGACTTACAGTAGGAATTCGTTCCTCAAAAAGAATACAATTAAAAGCTGACTCTCCTGAAAATGATGGGTTCAAATTACCTAAACGAACCAAAAAATTTAAATACACAGATGCACAGGATTCTAGAATTGACAGAATAATAACATCTCTTACCAAGTTGAATGATGTACATCGTTTAATGTCATGTTATATTTGTTCAAAAACATTCTATACTGATAAAAATGGAAAAAACCAGCTCGACGAAAATTGTAGAAATATTTATCAGAAATCAATCAGCAAGAATCCTCAATTGACATACTAACAAATGAAGCTTTTCAATTGCGTATTCCAAAAAAGATAACTGAAATTTAACTGCAAAAACAAAATATAAAGTTATGCAAACTTGAAAAAAAAATTAATTTTCAAAAAGCATCATTAGATCAACTGAAAAATGTATTCCACAAAAAACACCAGCTTTTTGTACATCAACCTGTTATAAACAGGTATCGTAGTCAAAATTTTCCAATTGAAAGGCTAGCTGAACGAGTTTCGGAAATTCTAGACAAGGCATTTCAGGATGCAATAGACTTGCAGTTGAAAGAATTTACTACTGTTACGCTACAGTATAGATCAGAAGTTGGAAATGAAGGTGTTTTCTCGCTTCGTGCCTACGGGACCAGCTTTGTCGACCAATTATTGGTAAGCATTCCCCTATAATAATGTGATCTTATTCAAAGCAATCAGTCCAAAAAACCAAAAACATGATTTAGCCAGAATATTATGGATCTTACGGCCAGAAATTAATTTTGCAAGAGATTGCAAAACTTCAAACAAACGTCTTCATGAATACAAAATTAGCGTTTATTTTGAAGAGTTCAAGATACCCTATTCTCAGTAGTAGTTCCAGGCAGCCATTTGGTCGCCTGAGGCTGCTCTAATTATTCTGATGTTGCCCTTGGTGGTTGGGCTGAATGGTTAAGGCATGTGCTTCCCAGGTGCAAGGTCTCGTGTTCAAATCCTGATGTCAACAAGTTTGTTTGATAATGTTATGTAGTACTGTATATCCTTTTTAGTGTCATCGTCGCCAATCCACAACCTTTCGTATGACGTTTCTCCGCATGCCTATTTGGTTCTGGGTGCAGCACTTTATTAAGTAGATTTCTTCCCCCACTTTCATAATATCATCATATCGCAACCTTGTTTATAGTAGGCCCGCTTGTGGAGACCTCTCAATCTCTTGACCTTTGTTTATGTTGTGCTGCATGAAGCGTTATTGTAGGAGTTTTATATATATTAAGTCTTCACATTAAATAATAAATAAAGTATATCCATTACGTTCTATTCTATAAAAAAAATTATTCTGTTGGAAGATCAAGTATGTTCAATTGTAGAAGAAGGGCTCAAAATAATGAAGGAGGCACAAGAAGCTGAGAAATATCTTCACCCATACATTATCAACCTAAAAAAAAACAACAACATTCCTATTTAATTATCATATATTTTATCCTATTTTTACGTTGTTGCAAACCAAGCTCGGGCTCCTGTTGTATTTTGCATAGATATATGCATTTTTCGCATTTTAAATCTTTCCTTTTTCTTTCATTCAATCTTTACTCTATTTTTATTATTTTATTATTTTATTTTCTTTTTAGCACATTAACATTCAGCCAACAATTATTGGTTTTTGATTATTTAAATAAAACTTATTTACCACACAACACTCCTATTAAATTATTATCCTTCGTATTGATGTGGAACGAAAATTATTTGATGATTATTCTATCAAAAGATAACAAGTATTAAGTTTACGATAGAATTTTATTTATTTGTTAAATTGGCTTTATCATTCAGATGAAACCTTTAATGGCTGCACCTGAGGGATTGAATGTTAAGGAGTCTTTGGTACTACCATCTTTTTTCAGTAACGAAAAGACAGAGGTGGTCTAAAACAATACTTAACCGCTGCTATTCCTTTTGGTAACGCTCAGCTACCTACAGCAATTAAAAGTTATGACATTTGATATAGGAAGGACACGATAAATGAATATTAAAATTCATCAAGTAAACAGTATACCCTAGCATGCGCAACTTAATTTCTTGAATGTGTGCGCAACATTTCTTCAAATAGACTTACAAAATAAAAGTTAGCTGCTGTTAGAGAGCATTCGTCAATAAGAAATGCCAAATACAGACATGACACTATAACTGAGGGTCAAAATTGACCTTTCAGTTATTGCGTTAATACCGAACTTTTTTTATACAAATATGACAAAACACAATCCTACAAATGAACAATCCAAAAGAGTAGTTTTAAGATAGGGCGCATCACAAGATAGAACTGCTCGTTGTAGCTATACCTCTTTGAAAATCGCTGCTGGCTCTGATACAGAACAAACTATGAGTTTCATTGTAAAATACTTTCTTATATAAAAACTCTTTTTAATGTAATAAAATAAAATAAAATAAAATAAAATGAAATGAATGCATTGCTTTGTTTTTTTCTTTTTTTAAATGGTAGTAAATAATCTCCAAACACCTTGAGCATATTGAACAATTTCAGACATTCCCATTTTACTTTCACCATAAACACGATCAACAAAAGTAATTGGAACTTCACCGACAGAATAATTGAATTGTCTTGCTCTAACAATCATTTCCATTTGGAAAACATAACCTTTTGCTACTGTAGCATTGATCAGTTGGTAAAGAACGTCCTTTTTATACAAACGAAAACTACCAGTAAGATCAGATGCATTTGGACGAAGCATGATGGTAGCTAAAAAGTTGGCACCACGACTAGACAAACAAAATTAGCATAATTCAAATAATAAAAATAGTAGATTTCTTACCTGACAAGCTTACGCTTTAAATCCCAGCCATAAACACCACCGCCAGTTTTATAACGGGTGCCACTAACAATATCAAAATTCTTCTCTTGTTGTAATCTAAATTATAAAAAAAAAATATAAGAAATTGTGCCTGACATGTCGTTGTTTCGATATTTACTTAATCATTTGGGGAATAAATTTAGGCTGTATACAAAAAAAATAATCTTTAGAGATTCAAGAAACGTATAAAATATTTTCAATTTGGGTACTTACATGATGAGAGAAATCAGCATCCATAATAATAATATGAGTACCAGTAGCGAATTGAAGACCATGAACATAGGCAGTACCTAAACCAAGTTTACCAGCACGAGGTTTTAATTGCTTTAAAAAGAAAAACGATAGCCCAATGTCAATACCCATCACAAAAAGAAAGGAAAAATCAAAATTACAACAAAAAACTTACAATGTGATCTTCACCATAAACCTTTTGAAGTTCTTTTGCAACATCTTGTGTGCCGTCAGGACTATTATCGTCTACAATAATGACTTCCCAATCAATGGCGTGTTCCTTAAATGTCTTTGCAAGAAGCCAAGTGATGATTGGCAAATTCTCGCGTTCATTGTAAGTAGGAAGGATAACTGTATATTTGTTTTGAGTCATATTATTGATTTCTTGTACGTTTAAGACTGCGTGATCAATATTTTCAATTGTCATATAATATATATATCACAAGAAAACAAAGAGAGAGAGGAAAAAAAAAAAAAAAAAAAAAAGAGAGAGAGAGAGAAGATATATGATGATATTTCATTTTGTTGGGTGTTGAAAATTCCTTGTTTTTAATAATTAAGCCAATAAAATGTACGGGCGTTGCACACATATTCTACTACAGTTTCTTAAAAAGGGACATTTATTGCATTTATGTGTGGTATAATTATATTTACATTTGCTTTTCTTTTTCTGTTTCTTTTTTTTTTTTTTTTTTTTTTTTTTTTTTTTTTTTTTAATAATAAGCTAGATCTCCATCTTCATGATCTTGTTTTGGATCTACAAATATACTTGCAATAGGTGAATTGATTGCTGCAGTTGATTTAATAAATAAATGATTTGGTGGTGTAGATGTTGCTGCCGTTATTGGTGACATTTTCCTTTTTTTGATAATAGATGTGTGTTGGAACATGGCTTCAGTTTGACCACGTTTTTGCTCTGTTCTCAATAAAATGTCTCTTTTAGTTTCATCCATCTTTTCCTTATTCTTCGGTGTAAATTGTTCTTTTGAATATAATGGGGCAAATTCTTCTATACAATCTTTACCGAAAACATCAAATTCATTTCCTTGATAAATCTTATTTTTTTCATTTGCTGCTAATGAATGTTGTGTATTTGTTTTTCTGATTAATTTTTGTTCAATGACTAATTGGTCATTTTTGTAAATGTCTAATATATGAGCTTCTCTTTTCTTCCACATTTTTGAATGTTTGTTTGTTATGAAAAAGAGAAGTAAAGAAATATATTGAAAATTGAAAATTATAACAAAAAGAAGAAAATATTTTCTTGTAATATCATTGGGTATGATACATGTTTAAATGGTGTTTACTGATATACAATTTTTTTTTTTTTAATTATACAATGCATCAGTTGTTTGTGTATACATGATTCGAATCTCATTGTCTTTGACTATTGTATATTGCCTTGATGGTAAAATACGATTAGGACTAGTTAAATCTTTGCAATCACTATAGAAAATGTATTCTCTAAATGATGGCTCTGATATGATTCCATCTATTTTTCATATATATATGGTTAAAAATAGGAATATATTAAAATCCAGATTAGACTTACGGTCATTTCTAAATAATTGAAACACAGCCGATCTCTCATCTCCCTCCTTAATAATAGCTTGGTCATTTACTAGCAGTTGATCTACTAGATCATATTGTTTTGGTAGCTAAGAAAATAGCGTTAACAGAATGCTTTATACCCCAAAAAGCTACCTTACCTTTCGAAGCAGTGATATAGCATGACACATGAGTGATTCTTGTTGACGTATAATAGAAATAATTCCATCAAATGTTCGTTTTCCATGACTGTAAAATGATAAAAATGTATATTAATGAGTCATTTTCTTTACGTAAAAACACAGATACTAAGCATTTACCGGAGATCTTCCCATGAAAAATTGATTAATTCATTTGATAAATGAACTAAACCATCGGATACATGTTGACTATATTGTGTAATTGGATGTACTGATAGCGTATCATAAGCAATCAAACCTAATGTGGGCAACATGATTGAGAAGAATTCATGAATGGATGTTGTTTCTAAAAAGTAAAGTGCCTTTTCTGCTTCAACAGAGATGTTGAATAATGGTTTTTGTCGAATACAAGGTATTCTTTTAGACCATTTCCATAATTCTTGCCAAATATTACTCGGTTCTGACATGCGAGTGCTTAGTTTACCTCCCACTCCTTCTCCTTCTTCCCCTTCTTTGTCTGCTACTTCTGATACTATCCAATCACGAGGTGAATGCCATCTCACAAAATCTTCCAAACAAGCATGTGGATTAGCTGCTTTAAAAGCTTGCATATCTGAATAAAGTTGTGCTGATTGTAATTTGGCTCGTTGTTGGGTAGCGCTAATAGATGTACCTAATTTTTCAAATATATCTGCTTGTTGTGTGATCATATCTTCTGTCATAAATCCTGGATCCTGTGTAATGGGGATATGCATAGGTTGTCCAGTTTTCAATAATTTCAATGAACTATGTACATGTGATTCGCCTTCAATAGCTTCAGGATCTTTAACTGCATTGGCCTCGTCAGCCTCTAATTCTTCAACAGTGATTGGCATATTGGGGACAATCACTTCTTCGTCTTCTTCTTTGTCTTCGTCTTCGTCTTCTTCTTCGTCTTCTGGTTGTAATGATAGATTACGACTATCGCTGTTGCTAGAAGGAGAAGCTTCTTCTGCGTCTACAAATAAATCGCTTTCATCAGATAGTTCATCATCAAGATCGGATGATGAAACAGTAACAGAATCCTAAAATACGTTTCAGTATTTTGAAATTGTAACTACCAATTTGATTTTTTTTTTACCTCAATGGTTTCACTGTTATTACTATCAGCCCCTCCTTCAACAAATCTTTCAAGCATTGCTTGAAATTTAGATGCTTTTGGTTCTTTATCTTCAGACATTCGATCTAGTAAATTACCAACTCGCTGCACAGGTTTAATACCATAATCCCCAGAATTACCATTTTGTGGAGCATTTTGAAGGCGACGAAGAATACAGCAATTCACCATTGATATTTTTTGATGCAACTACACAAATTTTGATCAGTAAATCTTATTTGTAAAATCATTCACATCACTTACGATATTATAACGAAGATCAATTCCCAATGTCTTGCTATGCTTTTCAGTTTTTTCTGTCGTTGGTAAGTCATCATAAAGATAGGGATACAGGTCTGGAATAGGCACTAAATTTTCCCAATGCCAACGAATTTGTTTCAGAACTTCTATCCAGACCATTCTTAAAAATCCCAAAAAATTGGTGGTATTTTTTTTGTTACTACCTCCATTAGATGAAGGACTTGAAACAGCTTCTAAACTGTACAGCAATAAATTCCATAAAAATGATCGATATGGCACAGATGAACTCGTTTTTAATTTTAATCCTAATTTATTTGTGCTGTCAAACTTGCAATGCGTAGTGTTTTTTTTGGTATCTTGGTTATTGTTGTTGTCTGAGGTGAGCATTGAATAGAATAAAGCTGTCAATACATTATCTATTGCATCTGATTTAGCAACAGTTACTGAATCTGCAAGTCCACTTGTACTGCTGCTTGTTGTGCTTGTGCCTGTCGATGTTCCAAGTTGCTGAGAAGATGAGAACTTGTGTCGATTTCCAGCAGCAAACAAATTATGCATAAGCCCAGCACTATCATTTGTTGATTCGTCGTTATTATCGTCATAAGGTGCCAAATATTCTCGATTAGTAGGGTCTTTAACCCACGATTCAATGACTTGTTCAACTAAAGTGGCTAGATAAGCTCTTTGTTGATTCACAGGAGCAAATTCCCTTGATATCTGCCATCGTTTTGCTGTCAATGCATCCATATTTTTATCATAAGCTTCATGAAATTCAGTTTCTTGAGTTAGAGGAAAAAGTGCACTTAGTGTCAATGTACGTAATGGGTCATTGAAGGATCCAAATGATAATTGATGCTGATTCATTTCCTCAAACTTTTGTTTATTATTATGAACCATTTGGCTCTTTGAATCAATTCCTACTTCCTCATCGTCATCATCGCCCCATGCCTCGAAATCATCATCAAAGCTGATTTTACGTTTAGTTTCTTCCTTTTCTAATATTTCTTCCCAATCTTTCCAATTCTCGTCAAACCAATTTTTGAGATTATAAGTATATACTGCTGATATGTAAATGGATGAATCTGGCGCATCCCCCAATTTACCTGATAAAATTATTAGTATTTAATCCTTGTACAAACTATATACCTACAACATTACCATAATCTTCTCGATGCATACTCAATTTTTGTAAAAATAAAGTCTTTAAACCCTCCAGATAGGATAAATGCGATGCAGGTGGGATGGTTAATGTCATGTTAAATCGTACTTCTGTCTCATTGATAGGACTCTGAGGTTGTTGACTAGTAACGCCATAACCCATATACATATCATGTCGACTCTGTCCAACAGAAGCAAATACAGGAACACTACAGCCAGCATTTTGAAACGCAATGGCACAAGCAGATATTAATTGCTTGGCTTGTGATATATCAACCGATGACTTGTTTGAGTTAAAGATTTTCTTTTTGATTGAGTCTTGCATTGCTGGTTTTACAATCATCAAACGATCTTGACCAGTCCATCGATGTAAAGGATGGTATTGTGTTGTATTAAACTGGTAAAAGTGTTCGGCGGCTTCTTGTTCTTCATTTGAATCTATTACCATAGTTGGATGATAATGATAAGTGAGTTGAAACACATCATCGCCCATGGCTAACGTCTCTCTTCTGGTAAATTCTGCTGCTGAAGGATGAGCTATAGCTGCTTTAGCAGTAGCCAACTGTTCTTGCGAGAATATGCCGTAAGAACCGCCCTTAACACCCCAAGAATATAATGTTTCTTCAATATGCGTAACAAATTTCTCGAAATGGGATACAGAGGTATAGTCTACAAATTCATATCGTGACAAATCATCACTATACGTAGAACTTTGGCGTCGTTTATTATTGGTGCTGCTCATTGTTAAATTTATGTTAAGAAAAAGAAAAAAGAAAAAAGGTTGTAATGTCTCATGCTGCACTTGGATATCAAATGCAAGTGGGATGTTTTTATTGGCGTAAAAAGCGTGTAACCAATATTACTTTGAATCAAAAAATGTATTGTATGGTTGCATTTATAGAGGGGTTCTGGTTGTTTGTGAAGCACTTATTTTATAAAATTACTTAATAAATACATGACTCATATAATTTCAATAAATGTATACACGTAGCTATTCTGTCAAAATCAAAAAATGCACCCAATTGTGTTGTAATGCATTAAATGAGACATTGTATACAAGCATATTCTTTACTTAAAACCGTATTCAACATAAATAGATAAGTGTGTGTGCCATATTTTAATCATTACCCTCAATTAATATTAAAAATTCCAAAACCATTATGACTTAACATGCACAGTTTCGAGACAAACAAACAAAAAAAAAAAAAAAAAAAAAAAACAGAATTTGAATAGATTTTCCGGAATGATGAACGACTAAAAATTTCAGTTTAATTACTTTATGAATTTTTAAACGCATTCAAGTAACTTTGAAGCTTTTACTTTACGAAAAATGGACAGATTCGCATGAATCCATCATCTTTTCAAAAACATGTCTATACACTGTCATCATCTTTTTTAGTCGGGACGGAGTATAAAAACCAATGTTAAATCCTGAACCATTTTTTCATCCAAAAAAATAAACTATTAATTTATGCAAGATTTCGTATAGAAAGTCGAACTGGTGCATTAATAGCTTTATGTGCAATTTTAAATTTCACAACAGTAGGTGCTGTTTATAAACAAAGTTATCTCAGAAAAAAATGTTTAAATTCAAGAAAAAAAATAACGGTTTTTACAGTAAATATCATAATTATTTCTATATCTTTATAATTAAAACGTTATTATATAATAATGTACATTAATAGCTACAGTTTGAGCTATTTTATGTAGTTGTAGCTTTTTTTTTCATAGAGATATCATGATTTTTCATTAATTTTTTTTTGCATTCCCGAAATTTTAACGACCTAATACAAGGGCCAAATGTGTGTCAGATTTATGAAAAAATGGAAATTTTTGAATTTCTCCATCAAAAATCGGTATTTTTTAAATAGCAAAAATACTTCAAGTAAAGCAAGTTAGCATCTATATTTGAGTACAAAAATATATTATTATTATATATTTTCATTAACTTTAAAATCTCGAAAACGTCAAAAATAAAAGAAATAAAACTTCTGATACTTTAGTATGTTATAGACCCTCTAAAACTGAACAGTTTTTATTAAGCTAAAGATGCTGTATCTTACTTTTTTAAAAAGATATGGCTTCCCAAAAACTCTTTTTTTCGCCTCCGGAAATAGCGCTAAAACATCTCCAAAAAGTTTAATTTAGCCGGTAAAGTACGATAAAATGCATTTAAAACTACCTTTTTTTTTATTAAATAGCATGCTGGGTGTCAGCTTGTATCTTTTATTTTATTTTTAATCATCTAAGCGTATTTTATCCTGTTTTGAAATGATAGATGTAGGTTTGAAAAAGAAACCCAAATTTCAAGCCCAGTTTTATAAACCACGAATAGAGCGTACCATTTAAGATATAATAACGTTCTTCAAAGCCCTTGAAAAAATCGAATAAAAGACGTATTATAAACAGCCTTTTAATTGCTGTCCTTTGTTTTAATACAAGTAATCTAGTATGTTTGTTTACAATGAGGTTAAACATTTAAAAATTAATATAAACGCTTCCTTTGATATAAATATGAATTGTAAAATTATATATTTATCATTGTGCACTAGTGTATTGAACAAAATATATATATATACATGGGCAGTTGTTGCCAGAGACTGAGCATTTACACCAAAATTAAAAATTTAAGGCATTTGGTCCCTAACTTTTTTTTTCTTGAATTTTTTGAATATCAACACTAAACAAAGTGAGTATTGCAATATATTAAACCAAATAAGAAATAATGCATATAATAAAACTACATGTCAATAAGCAATGACATACATATATATGCATTAATATACAATACATAAAAGTAATAAATATTTTCTGTAATATCTTCTTTTTTTTTTTTTTTTTTTTTTTTTTTTTTTTTTTTTTTGTATAAAACCTTGAGCCTTTTCATAATGAGACAAAAAATTTTAAATTAATCGAGAAGAAAACATTGGGCAACGTTTGCAGTTGGAAAAAAGACTCACAAAGGGTACAATAATATTTCTGTTGTTGAAAGGTTTGTATCTCCACAAGAAAAAAAAGCTTTTGGCACATCTTTATCCTCCATTATTCACGTAGGATGTTTCTTTAATGAAAAAGTAGAAATACTGGTACCTTCTGTATCAACGGCCACATTTATAACCACAAGTGCAACTAGTGAATGTTTTGAGGTTCCATAATATTTTCGTCACCAAGTATGTCTTCAGAACAACAAGATCAAGAGCAATTGCATAATCTTAGAATAATATTTAACAAGAAAGTGCCAAATAAAGTACCCATATATAAAACTATTGAACTAGCAGCTGCAGACAGTTAAAATTAAGGCGATGTGTTTACAATTGCTGATAATGAAACCTTTGATAGAGATGATTTTTATGATCCTGCCTAAATATATATATATATAATATACACAAATTTTGGCTAGAGTAAAAAGCTTTTCCCATTATTTTTCTCCTTTAAATTTTTTTAGTTAGTTAATATATGTCTCATGTTTAAAATTATTGAACTTTTTATATATAGCTTTTTGTTTGTTTTTCTTTATAAACTCAAGGACAGGTACCAATTATGCATTGAGATCATCGGGTCATCTCCGCCAAATTTTAAGCAGCTCTCTCAAAATATAGACCACACAATTGATGTTGGGCACCGATCCCTGTTTTTACTTGTTTATATGTATGTATGTATGTATGTTCTATGAACTTTAACTTATGTTACATCATAATATTATATATTTATATGCACGCACGGTCAAAATGAATATTTATGCCATACATACACACACACATACATACAAACATTCAATATGTTGTAATATCTTTATCAAATCACATGAAATATATAAAAAGTGTTTTAAGGTTTTAATATTATTCTATATCATAATGCACGTGCCATCAGATAACCTGTTGTAGGAAAGCACGGGAATAAAATGTGTTCTCTTTTGATGGATCTAGATGGATTTTTTTTTATATAAAAGCTTGATTTAGTATATGCGTTTGTACAAAAAATGCTTGTTTTGAAATATATACAATTACGCCCAACGAAAAAAAAACGAGGGTACATGAAATAAAACTATTTACAGTAATGTGTGGAGAGAAAATCAGAAGCTAGAACAAGTATAACAAAACTACGTAGTTGTGCTTATTGATTTAGGGATTATATAAACATAGAACCTATGACATGCAAGTGGAACAGTGTCTCTTTTTTCAAAAGGCTTTTTAGACCATCTTTCAGTTCAAGACACATGATGGTCCGCATGATGATGCATTTACTGAAATATGATGCTCATCTTTTCTTTTAAAATATTAGAAAGAAAAGAATAAGTTTCTCTTGAGTACTTAATCAGTGAAATCAACAGACATCTAATGTATAATAGATGGCATATAGTATATACATACATAAATCCTATATGCATTCATGCATGTACAGGTATATATGAAATTCATAGAATTATAGGCAGTCAAAATACATAAAACAAATAATTGTAATATCACCTGCTTACCCCCCATATACAAAAAGAACGTCAAATACAATGCATAATTACTACATATAAGCCCACTTATTTTCCTTTCTCTTCTCTTCTTTTTACCATTTTTTTTCTTTTTCTCTCTCTCTCTCTCTCTCTCTCTCTCTCTCTCTCTCCCACTCTCTCACACAACGATATTTTACTTATTCTTGGTTCAACACCAGAATGTCCACTAATACTCCTGAAACAACTATACAACTGGAAACAACACCCCGAGTATATTATGAACATTATATGACGGCACAACCCAGTTATGATCTTTACCCAAGTCTTTCCCGTAGATTAGGCAATGGCTATGTTCCTCGGCCTATTCGAAGACCCAAAAAGCAACAACAACAAACTAATTTTATTTCAATACATGGTACAACATCTCGACGTTCTTACAACGTAGATCAAGATCCGTTATGGCAGCCAACTATACCACAAATACAACAAGAAACACCCTCCTGGGATCTTTATCCTGCTATACTACGTAATGCAAGTATATTATTACCTAAAATGAAATGATGATTTATGCTAATTTTTTTTTGTGTGTGTCGTACAATATTTAGGTTGAAAACTATGGCACAGACCAAATGAGACAAAGACTTCATGTCATGGAAGCTACCGTTACAACCCTTTAAACTTGGTTTCTTGCTTTAAATTTAAAAACAAAATATTATATCCTTCCAATCCCTATTAATTATACTCAAATGTTATATTATATATGTAATTGTCATGCATCTTTAAAAATACATAAAAAAAAAAAAATTTATTCAAAATATAAATATAGTACAAAGGGGGAATGTAAAGTGAATAATTGTATTTGTGCGTTTTAATTTCTTCTTCTTCTTTCTTCATGTACGACCCAACGTATAAGATTCTGAAGTTCTGATTTGACTTGTGGCTACAGCGAGTGATTTTCTATTTGATTTCTTCAATAAATCGTGTAAATTCCATCCTTTTTGCTTGTAACTCAAATTAGATGATGTATCAAATGAACTAACAAGATCTTCAGGATTCAAGTAAGAACCATCCCGGTAAGTAGTTTCGTAATATCGGCGATCATGCGATTCAAATTGAGATTGTGATAGACGTCTTTTTGTATATTTATCAGCCTTGTAATAATCCAAGCTACTTTTGAGTTTATCTAATAATTTCATAATTCTTTTAAAAAAAATGCCGAAAGAAGAAAAAAGAGGAAAAAAGCAACGAGACAAGTTTATTGTCCATTATATTTATAAATGTGGGTTTAAGCGGAATACGGAAAAACGATTATCGATCGTCTACCATGGATTTAAGGTTAAATAAATCCCCTCCCCTCCCCTCCCCCTCCCCTTCCTAACTTGCAAATATAATGCCCAATGAAATTTATTATTATCAATAAATTGTTCATTGATATTAAACTATTGATAGTTGCTTTGATACAGATGTTATTATATCAAAGATTACTTTTTTGTATAAGAATAAATATATCCAAGACAAAATAAAAAAGCATCCCAATGCCAATCATTTAACCATTATGATTAGTTTTTTTTTTACCCGTCGAACGTTTAATTTAGAGGACTGAGGTTTAACTAAATAATACCTAATTTGGTTTTGAAATTATACATGACGCTCGAATATGTCTCTGAATTTGAATTTCGATATGTCAAAAAAATCCATATTAAAAAAAAAAAAATGCAAATCGTTTATTCTAAAATGGTATCTAAAAGGAATTTTAACTTGTATGAAACTTTGTTCTACTTTCATACATAACATATACATAAGTTTATTCTAAATTTAACTTTGCGGTGATTATGTTTTGTGAATCAAGAACACAGATATATAAAACGGCCCCTAAAGAAATGCAATATTGTTCTTCTTTTCAAGTTAAATTTATAAAATGTCTTCATCTGATCACCATAACGATAGCAACGCTACTCGTAACACTACTTCTGTTAAAGA
Organism: Mucor plumbeus; assembly: GCA_016758945.1. NCBI lineage: Eukaryota > Fungi > Mucoromycota > Mucoromycetes > Mucorales > Mucoraceae > Mucor > Mucor plumbeus. Next base: position 47,173 of record JAEPRC010000220.1, read on the forward strand.
TTATATTGAAGAGGCCTCTAATACTAATGTTCACTCCCTTGAACACAACCGCTCTGCTGGTGAAGAAAAGACAGTAAACTATCCTATCTTGTAAGTGCGAAGATCCAACTTGTAGGTGTGAAATACTAAAACATGTGAGCTCATTTTAGCCCTGAACCTCAACTTCCGTCTCATCGTCATCTTCTAAATCAAACAATGTTCCAAGACTATGAAAGCTATAATAATGTAACTTTCCCTAATCCATATCCGCATGAGAAGGAAACTAAAGAAGAAAAACAAACGCAAGACGATGCCATTATTAGCTCAGATACTATCTTTAATTTGGCTACTGAGGATAACAAGATCGCAAAAGGACCCTATAATAAAGACTACAATCAGACATGTACCTCTGCTGCCACTTACAATCCTAATATTGAAGAAGAGGAAAAGGTAGCTGAGAGCAACGATGTTGAAGTCCCTGAGGAGATTTCCAATATGAATGACAAACATGCCGTTGTTTTAATTGATGCTAATAAAGAAAAATACGATCTCACTGCTCCTCATAACGGGAATATATCTGTAAATAAGAGAAATACACTTATTGGAGACGAAGAGTACAACGACGAAAAGGCTGCCATGAGTGATGAACAAACAAATGAAACTCAAAGATTAGAAGATGAGAGAAAATTACAAGCCAAGATGGAAGAAGTAACTAAAAATAAAGTTTTCCAACCAGAGTAAGTTGATACATATATAATTTTTAGGGTTTAAATTCTAATGTTGTGTGTGATTATAGAGCTGAACCTGAGGATGTTTATGTTCCTTCTGTCAACCCTCGTACTGACATTGCTAAACAAAATTGTTGTTGGGGATGGTAAATGGGAAATTGATTGTATTAAGAATAATGTGTTAAAATGTTTACTATTAGTCTTGCTTGGATTTGCTGTTGGTCTAATCTTGATGTCGACAAGAAATAATTTTTTCTTTCTTTTTTATAGATTTTAATACTACTTTTTCTATTATGCTTTCTCGTAGTAATACAAAAAAATTGCTTAATACTTTTCTAATTTATAACATTGCATCACAATTATATTATAAACATATTATCTTTTAATCTCATATTGTTGTTTCGCTTATATAAATACATACATATATATATATAACCTTGACAACGCTAAAATCCTGGAAACGGACCATTTGACAGATACATTCTATATTGATCGTGCCATTCTTTTCTCCCTTGATCTCGTTTGAAACTGTCACATCGCCTTATTAGGTAAACAGAAACAAGGAACGAGAAAAGGGCTACAAACATCCTTTTTTTTTTTTTTACTTTCAGCATAAAACAAAACTCTTTCATTTAACGCAGTAGATTAAATTCAAATCTCACATGCCAGGATCCAAAAGAATTCGATTAGACGATGGTAAAATGAGAAAATAATATAATAGCACTTTCAATTAACATATTGGAATATAGATGATCAAAAAATAAATAATGACGACGGGGCAAACAATCGACGATTAGCACCCAAAGACTACAATTTCAATTTCGTACCAACAATCCAACCACATCAAAAAATTTTTGACTTGAACCTGTCTGTAGTAGACACGTCTATTCCACCTACTGATCTCGGTGCTAACACATTAACACAAAGATTTATTTCCCGTTCTAAAAAGTTTTGGACAATTGGGGCCAAAAATCCAAAATGCAAAGCTACAAATAACTCTGTATCAATTATCAAACCATCCTCCTCTTCCTATGAACCGTCGTATCTACGACATCGAGATATTTCATATACTGTTATTATTTATGTTCAAATGGTTTTTAATGTAATTATATCAACAGTTGTACTGTATATATTCATTAAAATATTATTAACAGTAAGACAAGATTTCCTATTAAAAGCAGAGGAACACACCGAAGGTATTTTCATATCAAAGTAATTTGATTTTTTTTTACTAATTCTTTTTTATATATTTTAGAATTATATAAAAAAAGATTGGATTGTACAAATAACTATATCATCAATCATTGTGGACAAAATGATAGAATTCCTGCTATTGAAGGCATGTGCAATGACTGGGCAGCATGCATGAATCGGGATATTGTAGTAGCACAGTAAGATTTGAATCACAAAATGAGTAATTATATCGATTTGAAAACTAATTGATTTTTGTTTTTTGTTTTTTTTAGAGCCAAAGTATCAGCTGAAGCCATTGCCGAAATCATAAATAGCTTTGTGGAGCCTATTTCATACAAGACATTGGTAATTAGCTTTGCTTTGTTGTATAAATGTTATATTCACTAATTTACAAAATCAGATTTTTTTCTCAATGTTAGTCCTAGGTACACTTGTTTTCTCAAATATAGCATTCAGCGTACTTAAAAAAAATCATAAACCAACTCGTGCTATTCAGTAAATTACATTGTTCATAGCTAAATCCCCCTTTCTGTACATAAAATATATCATGTTTATTTCACATTTTACGTGTGAGTTTCTGCCAACGTCGCCGTACCTTTTATTTATATATATATATATATATATACAGTGCGAACCTTGGAATTTGTCAGTTCGAAAAAAATAAATGTCGCAAATAAAAATTCTATTTGTCGGTTTAGATAACTCTAATCAGCAAAGGATTATCCTCTCAATCATGAGCTATTTTTAACCCACCCTTTTTCTTTCTTGCTTTCTTTTTTGGCCTAAGAGCTAGATAATATATATATATATATATATAAAACTTTTGATCTCACCAACATATTTTTTTTAATTCATTAGATGTTTATGAGAACAGTAGAGATTTTTGAGAAGGTGTTCAAAGCAGTGATGTTAAGAGACGTTTACCCAAATAATTGGCATTTCCGAAGATTAAATTAATTCAAGAACTTATATCGTAGTGAGCAGCATTATTTATATTTAACGATTAGCTTAATATTTATAAAACTCCTCATAAAGTCCATAAAGCAAAGTGTACAGCGATTGAAAAGACTGAAAGGCCAATTGGGTGAACATAAAGAGGAATAATAAATGGGGTATAAGATAAATACGATGTAATTGGGAATAAATATAATCTGCCATTAAGACGCAGTACCAAGAGTCAAGCAGGGCATGCAGGAACGTCAAATGGATAAGCGTTGGTTAGGCAACAAAGTACCAAACGGGACAATCAATATTACATGAATTTATCGACAAGAATGCTCCTAGAATTGAACTTGTGAACTTCGAATTGGCAAGTGGTCTTTTTTTTTTTTTTTTTTTTTTTTTTTTTTTTTTTTTGCAGAGAATTATTTTAACAAACTTTACCATTCAGGTTTGACACCAGGAGATGAATCAACTTCTGACGAAACACTTACCAATTGTCAAAGTCTGATTAAATTATCTTTGGGAGCTGAACCAACGACCATGGAACCAGCAGCAAAAATTTCAGTAGAAAACGCTGTGAATTATTGTATCCTGAAAATAATTGAGCAAATAGTCAGATACTTCAAAATGTTATTTCTGCATTAAAATTATCACAATTTGATGTAGGTGTTGATTTTTTTAAAAAAAATTGTCCTGTTAATTGCTCCGTGTAAGACAAGAAAGGTACTTTTTATCCAAGAGGCGGGCGCAGCGCAATGAAGATGTTGACATTTGAGGAAATAAATTAAAATAAAAAACGATGAAAAATCAACAAAAATGTAAAAAGGATAGTAACAATAAACCAAAAAAAAAAAATTAATATACGAAAATGGAGGATAGAGAAAATCAGTAGAGATAGAATGCCGAAAAAAATGGCATTGATCTTCATCAGTCATTTTATGAATGTTAAGCTGAATGCTAACCAAAATCACTGTATGAGAAAATGGAAATTGGTTACATATAAACCGCATATGAGCAAGCCAGATTTGTGAGAGTGAAACAAGAAAAAGCTTATATGAATCAATCTCTTTAACTTGGCAGCACCAAAGATATGAAAAATCCAGGGAAAAGAAGGCTTCTCTAATATTTGCAATGGAAGCAGTAGGCCATAGGAACTCGAAGATGACGCCTTGCGACATTTTTTCTTTGGATGGACAACGAAAAAGTAAGCTAGAAGAGGAATCACGAGACGCAACACGAAGATGTTACTACAAATACTTGAAATAAATTTTGAGGAGGTGTTTAATGTGATTGTTTAAAAAAAAGCCTGTTTTGAAGTTAATTGTAGAAAAAAACACTTCTCTTTTTATTGAAAAAGAAAGCCTGACATCAGAGCCAAAATGCCAACCGTTTTATGCACAGGTAAATAAATGAACAAATCAGGATTTGGTAATCATAGATAAGTTTCACTAACCCACTAAGTATTAAGAAACTCTCAATATAAAAATATATAGTTTTGTGACATGTATATTGATGGTTAAAGGTTTGCATTGATTGCCAAAAATTTCTACTGTTCTCATAAATTTCTAATGAATTAAAAAAATCATGTTGGCGAAATCAAAAGTTATATTTTATTTTTTTGAACCGACAAATTCCATTGTTCACACTGTACATCAAAATGAAATAATAAAATTGTTCTATTTTTGGGAATAAATTCCATTACCCCTCAAGTTTAAGCCAACAATTATGCATACTAATTTAAGTTTAATCCATAAAAGAACCCGAAGATGTAGCAATTTTGAATTAAACTTTGAAAATTGAGATTAACAAAAGATTGCATGAATATTTAATTTTGTCTCTTTTCACAGTGTGGTGTCTAGTTGGAAAGTCTAACCTAAATTTTATTTGTATACAACTATTGAATTGTAGTTTGCTTGGTCAGAGGATTACATCGATACTTTTTTAATAATTTATTTGCGTTAAATAACGCAATAATTCATTAAACGTACTCTAGCCTCATGTTTTGCTCATCCAAGCTATTATAGTACATTCTTTTAAAAACAAAAAAAAAATTAATGCATAAATTTCAAATATTATTGAGTGCTTTTAACTATATAAACACCGTTTTACCTCAAGTTTCTATTATTTAAAATCTCTCAAACTTTACAAATGACTTTTTATAGCCCAAAATTGCCGATTCTAGATGCTTTTTAAACGCAATTTTTGGTTGTAAGTAACCTTATATCTACTGCATACAAAGCTCTGATAGAATTAAATTTGCATACTTCGCATTTTATGTATGTGAGAAAATACTGAAAAATAATGAAAAGCCGTTTGACCACATCCATTATTATCATGAAAACAGTTTTTATCTAAAACAAGCCCCCAAAGGTATCGATTTAAGTGTTTCCTTTTCTATTTCTGGTTTCGTTATGGCATTCTCAACCTCGAAATACCGAAAAAAAACAAGGCTTTTCATATAACATAAAGCCAATCTAATACACAAATCTCAGATATAAATTTCAAATATAAATTAAGCGAGCGGCAAATGTAAATATGTTACTAATTAGGGAATATTATTCACCACCAGAAGAAAACGGAGTGTTTGACAGAATATTCAGCATTGACAAGCCCATCATAAAATACCCTGAACAAATGTTTAGACCTGAAATCATCAAGATAATAGCAAATATCAATGATTTCCCGAAAAAGTCTTTATAAGAGTGATTTAATATCTTGAAATCAGTCTTTTAACACTACTTTTCACCTATTAAAGGGGGTTTTACTTGCAAAATGTCGTTGCTATTTGTAGCCGCCTAATTATAATTCAGCAAAAGAGGTAAAAGAAGAGAAGAGAATAGATGGTTAAACAATACAAGAGCAAAGAAAGAGGAAAGACTTATCTTTGACTAAACATTTATTTGCTTTCAAACAAAGATGAATATCGTTTCTTCTGATATCGTTTACGTCACACTGATCATATCTCAATTGAACTTACATTGCTACAACTGAATATATATTATACTCACACCTTTTTTTTTTTTTTTTTTTTTATTTTCCACTTGATCATCCCGAGAAAAAAAAAAAATTAAATTTTAACCTTGGAATTGAAATTTGAAATTCATTTTTTTCATTCTATTAAAACCTTTTTGGAATATAAATACAAAATATAATACAATAAACACCATATAATATTAAAGGTGATCATGGACATAGAAAACGAACACGACTATGAATCATTGGGAGCAAATTCAACAATGGCACAAAACGCTATTGCAGGTGCCATGGCTGGTATTGGAGAGCATTGTATTATGTACCCTGTAGATAGTATAAGAGTAAGTATATAAACGACGTTTGGATAGAAAGGATACTGGACTACTACCAGAAATAATAGTACTTGGTAGGAAGGGGGGGGATTAAATGGAGAGTTTTTAGTAGTATGTGTCAAATCAATATCAATTGGGTCAATTGACATTTGCTTTGTAATCAAATAGACTCGAATGCAAGTGCTATCAACGCCTGACCTTGGAACTGCTATCAAGGACGCGTCCAAGAAGCAATTCAGAAATCAACGAAATTTATGGAGAGGTGTTTATTCAGTCATTGCAGGAGCTGGTCCTGCGCATGCTGTACATTTTGCGACTTACGAATTTTGCAAGGAGAAATTTAATAAGCATTTAACTAGTAATTCCAAAATTCGAGCTCCAGGTAGTTCGTTTGAGATATCCAACCAAGTTGTAGCCTCAAGTGCTGCCGGTGCTATTGCAACATTTTCGCATGATGCTTTAATGACTCCCTTTGATGGTAAATTTTAAAATTTTATAATGCAAAGGGAAAAGAAAGGACTAATAAAATTTGCATAGTACTAAAGCAGCGAATGCAATTACGAGATTCAACTTATAAATCTGCTCGTGATTGTGCCAGAAAAGTATACGCCGCTGAAGGCCTTAAAGCATTTTATATATCTTTTCCAACAACGGTATCCATGTCAATTCCATTTCAATCTGTTCAATTTGCTACATACGAATATTGCAGATCTAAATTTGATCCACAGGGATCTTATAACCCAAAGGTGCATATGATGGCGGGTGCTGTTGCTGGTGCTGTTGCTTCATCTGTCACTACGCCATTAGATGTCGTAAAAACACTACTGCAAACTAAAGGTTCGTCAAAAGATGTACAGATCAAAAATTGTAATGGATTTAGACAGGCTGCCACTATAATCTACAATGGTTATGGCGTCAAGGGATTTTTTAGAGGGTTTAAGCCTCGTGTGTTGACAAACATGCCCAGCACAGCCATTAGCTGGAGTGTGTATGAATATTTCAAATGGTTTTTGGCTAGTGAGGAAGGAGACAAATTCATAGATCGCATTTAAAAACATTTTTTTTTTTTTTTTTTTTTTTTTTAGACAAAATAATGTAGTATTTCTGTTATAACAACATTTCATCATTCCATACACAATTTTCACCATCTCATGTATCATAGATTTCATTTCTTTTTTCCCTTTTTTCTACTATCATTACTCTTTTATATATTTCTCTAATAATAGCACAAGTTATAATAAATTATTCAAAGAAATATTGGTTTTAATAATTCAACAATTCTAGCTTTGTAAAAAAAAAAAAAAAAAAAAGAAAAATTCATACATCATTGTAGGTTATATACTGTACAGCAACGCAGTAAAGATTATTTTCGTTTTCATATAATACTGCTATTACTGAATTTTTAAGAGTTTTCAATTCCTCATCGATTATATGTGTAGCATTATTAATACGGATTTATTTATAGCATTATGTAAATGTTTTACTTGTCTTTGGTTTCATCTTCTTCTTCATCTTCATCATCTGACCGTAAATCTTTTAGCTCTGGATTAGTAGAAATTTTATAAATCATTTTAAACATTAATGCTGTCCAAAATAGAATAATACTGTATAAAGTCATCATGAGACCAACGATTATATATTTGAAAAAATGAGGAAACCAGTTTCCACTGGCAGGATCCAATGCAAATTGAGGGACATAAAGCTCGGGTTCCGTCAAAGTCGACCAAATAATGCGACCGTATAAATATACTCTTGTATATATCCACGAAACCACCATAATACCAAAAGTAAGATCACATACAATCCCAGGTATACAGTAATTGAAACTTTTAGCAAGCTTGAAAATAGATAAAAGTATACACATGTAAATATAGAATTAAAAAACACCCCCCCCCAAAAATCCCACCCTTTCTTTTTCACTTACAGTTAGAAATACATTTGGAAGATCCATACAGACAAACACAGCATTACCCACACGAGTAAAATTAAGACCATAGCTAAAACTAATCATCAATAAAGTGATAATGTGATGCATTACCAATATATTGTAATCTTTACGAGGTGCTTCAATTTGCAGTGCAAATAAACCTTCGAGCGTATAAGCAAACTGAAGTAAATAATAGTATTTGAATGCTCCTGTATAATCAGTTACAGGGTAATCACGCCAGAAATAGGTCGTATCAAACCACCAAGGTGAATTGTACATGATAGACTTGGAAGAATTTAGTCAAATTGAACAAAATCAATATAGAATATACTTACAACACCGAAGGCAAATGCAGCTGCATACCACAAAAAGCAATAGGATTGTTCAGCAAATCTTAAATGCTTTTTCTTGGGGACATTGACAAGTTTTGCTAATGGTAATAAGGCATAGTGCATGATAGTTGCCCTTGTAGCTGTAAAGATGCACATGTGGAAAAATAAAAATGCGATGTCCCAAATGCTTTTTTGATATCGCCCATCTTGTTTCTGGTTACTAAGAAGTACAAAATGCTCAAAAAATGGTAATCGAAGGAAATAGCCAACCAAAATAAAAGTGATTACTTTTAGAGGTAACCCTATAATATTAAATATTCAAATTAATAAGTTGTCAGTCGAGAATGACTTATTAGCACTGTGTATGCTTACGCACCTATTTGATGCCGAGCAAGATAGTTTGTAAAAGATCGCAAAGATTTCTGCATTTTCATAAAGAAGAAACACAATTAATTAATCAAAGTTTCATCTCAACGCTTGTTACTGCGGATGCTTATAAACAATGGGTAAAAGGTAGTACGAAAGGCGGCGAAAAGAAAAGTAATGGATGCTACAATAGATACATGTGATTGATATACATTATTCAAGGTATATATTCATTACAACAGTTTTATTGTCTACTCTATTTCGTCCTATGAATGTATGATATTGGACTAAACAAGAGAAAAATATTTTTAAATATTTTACGAATACTTCTCCTCCTTGAGTATTCAGTATTCAGTGGTTCAAAGAATCAATGTAAAACACATTGCAGTACAACTTTTATTATGCATAAAAAGAGTATTTACTTAATAGCTTTGGTAGTCTCCCTTGTAATATTATATGCTATCCCTTGCTGATTTACTATAATCTCTGGTGCTACTTCGGATTTAAAACAGCCTGCTTGGCCACAAGACCCACTTGGAAAACGGACATGCTTGACCCCTATGATTTAATCAACAAATCAATGGGATGCTAAGATTATGTCATTGGACATTGTTACAGTTATAGTATATATTTTTAAACTTACAGCACATTTAAATCAATACCGTATTCATTGATTGAAAACACTTTTCATGTTGCGTTTTTTTTTTTTAAAAAACAGAAGAAAAGAGTTCATTTAAAAAAAAAATGCATGCAGAAATCTTTCAGAAACAGCAATTAGCTAATGAAGTCAAGATATGTTATTCATATATGTACTGCGCATTAAGTGCAAGTCTAAAATTTAATTTTGAACTATTATTTGATTTTAAAACAAATTTCAAAAAATATCTAAAGCACTCCATACAAAATAGTTTAAAAAGTGCATAATGTCTTCATTTCTTCGTTTTCAGTTTTCACAGCAGCTCAGGGAAGTCAAAGTAAGTGAAATTCCGTATATTAATGCTAGACGTAACTGCTGTCTCAAAAGGAGCTCATTTGGGATTATATTCAGCGAGAACTGGTGAGCTTACTGACCATAATAGTAGGTGAAAACAGCGGGTAACCAACTAATTGCTCAGATTTACCAAATGCACGATGACTCGCGGAAGCTGATATTTTAAGATGTGTGTAGTCCTAACTCATACCAATGCTCATGTAAAGTAACAGTTTACCTGACTCGATATTGATAGAGATTGCATTCTAATAATTGTTTCTAATAAGACTGCCCAGCAAGCTGTTAAGTGCAATTTGGTAATAATTTTCTCGGCATTACAATAGGTTGTGAAAGTTACTCTTTGAGATTATGATGTACAAGATGTATACTTACCCTTATGTAAACTTGAAAGCTATTTGGATTGAAATTCGGCGAGATAAGGTTTTGTCATCAGCATTTTACACTTGTAAAAAATAGGTTTCTGGTAATTTTTGAACGTTTTCGACCAATGCTGGGTCTTCTTATGTCATATTTTCAATGAAAATGTAATTCCCTTCTGTAAACCATTGGAAGCAACTCTGCCGTTTTTATTTCACCAAAAAATATCAATCTTTCGTTGAGATAATCAAAATAATAGTTCGTATTACAGCTTAAGGCCTATCATTAACTGAGCTCCAAAATTGCTTTGATGACAAATTGATCCAAAAATGATTAAAAAAACAAAATTTCCTAATTGCTCAGAAACTGCAAACTAAGTCAAGTTAGCGTTTTAAGTAGTTTGTGTACAGTCTTAAGGTTTACGTTCATTGAAATAAAATTTGGACAAATTTCTCACGTAAAATTTTGCGTAAAATGCAACTAAAAGTTTGAAGGTTTTTTGAAGATACAAGCCGCTTTTTATAAACATGTTTCAAAATTAAATATTAAAAATAATGAATAAAAAATTATCTGTCAATCAAGCTACTGACGAGCTTTTTAGCTACATTTTTCATGGAGAAAACAGGATTTTTGTCAATTTTTTTTCAAATCCAAAATTTGAAACAAGGTGAAGTATGGATGAAAGATTAATACAAAAAGTCATACTAAACAAAAAAATGTCAGAAAATTTAATGCAAAATTAAATCAAAAAAAAGTATAAATATCCATCAAATCCCTTAAAAATTACAATTCCTT